>JABANP010000411.1:0-47500 GCA_013115135.1 Perkinsus olseni
CGGAGGAGCTGAGGGAGGGTCTTGAGGCTATTTTTGTAGAGCATTTGAACGAGTTGGAGGTTTTACTGGAAGGGTGGGTCAAAGTGTGAAGGTTTCCGTTTAAAATTAATCGTTGTTGTTTTGTGTCGTGCAAGGGTCGAGCCTGGGAGCGTATGGAGGGATCTGACCTAGGGACGGTCACATGCCTTATGATGATAGGGCAGTTACTGATCGTTCATAATGCCTCTTGCGTGTTTGAGAGGCTCGCGATTCGCTCTTGGAGTGGTAGTATTGAGGTGCCGATATTGATGGATGTTGAAAGGCTTCTTCCTACGCACACCTAGGAGGATGGAAGGCTTGCGTCTCCCGTCCAAGTGGCATTGTAATTATCGTTTCTAGGCTTGTGTCGAAGGCTCGATGTAGAGCATTCATCCCCGATTCTCTCGCCTGTATCGGGAGAGGCTGGCTTTCGAGCTTCATTGGGTGGGAACTAAATGATACACGGCTGGCGACACAGTAGAGTATCAGCAGCAGCATAGAACGGGGTGGATGGGTTGCGGACCGCAACCCTTATCCGGACCGCATCTCAACCTTATCCTAACCCACTACCGCCGGTAGTCTACCGGACCGCAACTTGCGGTCGAGCTACGTGTAAATCACAGCATCAAAGTTCCTAGAGTTTGCCGTATGTCCATCTCAAATTCAAAGATACTCTCCCTTCTGTCGTTACTACGGCCGTGCAGTCTGCCGGTCCTCGCCAGAGAGGAGTACATGACGCAGCCAGCAGTTGCCCTCAAGTGGATGAGAACTGCTTTCGAGAGGGCTCAGAGAAGGCGACAGGCGAAAGGGGTGGGTCGGGGAGAGCCGATAGACTCCGAGAGTTAGTTTTGACTGCTCTGGTTCGACGGAGACGCTGATGGCGATAGTATCGCCGCGGTACTGATTGAACTGGATTATGCTTGTTACGAGACGTCGTAAGAACCGTTGTCAAATGAAGAAAGTGTAGTCCTAGGGGGACAACAGAGCTGATGATAAGACACGCGGAACGCGAAGGCAGTGGGGCATGGCTTTCCTATGGTTGTTGGGTGGGGAAGTCTCTCCGCATTCAGATAGCCGACACGCGTTCAGTACATTTATTCGACCTCGGCAGTGGTAGCGGTGTTATTGGGGCATCGGCGCTGCTGGCGGGGCTGTGCTCCAAGGTCACCTTCGTCGATTGCAGTCAGCAGGCTATCGAAACGCTCATCGATAATATGGCGAATTTGGAGGGATACATTCCACCGTGAGGGGGGCGGGGGTGTACTGGGTCTCTCCTTGCTCAGCAACGGCAGCCTCCTCGTTCGTGTTGTTGGTTCGTTGTGGGGTCGTGAGGTCGCCTTGATGGCACTTAGCTTGTGCAACTCTATTCGCATGTCTTCCGAAGTGACACGGCCATTGTGTTGATCGAAAACGTTATGAAACGAAATTACACTTTGCTCCTGCGAAAATTGAGGCGCCCTGCTATGGGGTATGGTATCGCACTATCGGTCTGCCGCTCATAAACTTGTACACAGGACGAGTAGAGAGGTACAAGCATGGGTTGTTCAGTCTCTTCTTTTCAGAGACACTTGGGCTTATCTACCGCCACTAGAGATAGGAAAGTCGTGGAAGCTTCCTATGGAGGCATTGGACACGACGCGAGAAAGAGTTGTTATAGCAGCCAACCCTCCCTGGGGTCTGGTCCAACAACAGTCCGACAGGCCCATCATTGACTCCATAGTGGCCAATGTGAAGTGAGTGCTCCTTGCTGTGGGGAACATGCTGTCTCTGTCTTTGGCCATGCTCGACCCAAGATCCGTAAAGGATGCCATCGTCAGATCCTTCCCAGAAGACATCGAAGTAGCCCATGTACTCCACAGCTCGCGGGCCCGGCATATACCGGCGATTTGTGAGTCGGAAGGTCTGACAGCTCGACGGATAATGCACGAGGAACCCCTAGTCATCCCGGAGTACACCTCCCCAGTGGCAACGGATCTGAGATTGACTCTCGCATCCGCCTGGATGATATCTTTATCGAGACGAAGGCCCGAAGAGAGATTTCGAGAGAGGGGACCGAGAAGGAAAAAAGATTCGGATGATGACGACCTGTGAACCTGCATGACTGTTACTGCACGTTTCTTTGATTCGAAGGCTTCTACAGTAGCAGTCCGTTCACGGGCCGAGATGGTGGTGTTTATCCCAATGTTCCGTAACTTTATTCATGGTACCTCGATCAAGGCAGGCTGCGTCCAGATCTGCTCAGGAAGGGGACTAGTTCAGACTCTGAGGTTCAAAGTACCGGCGCCGATTCAGAAGGTACGGCGATGCGGCTTCCATCTGGCTGAGTCGAAACTTCCGACTCGAAAGCCGACAGAGGAGATCATTATGAACGACTCCTGGCCGCGAGAAGGTCTTCGGCAGGACCCTAATATCTTCCTATCACTCTCATGTGTGGTGATTTCGGGCTGCCACTGGTGTTGTGTTAGTCGTTGGTCAATTATCCCCCGAGCGGCTCGGGCCGAGCTATCAAGGCAGTATAACCCAGCCACTGGGGTCCCCAGCGGGGCTCCTGGGCCTGGAGGTGCAGGAGTCCTTGCTTGCCGAACACATTTGATTGATAGCGAGACTCGAGAGCCTCTCGGGAAGTTCCTTGACGAGTCGGTAAGGTCTCAGATACTACTTGAAATCGGTAAGGTCAACGGGACGAGAATATGAGACCTATGGCCTAAGCTTCACCTTCATGCCATATTTAGCAGCCCACAGGATTCCCTTGTTTGGGGATCCGTGAAGAATTGACATGTAAGTGTCATAAAAGAGCCGGCTATCACAGCTGAGCACTCCTGAGATCACTGAAGCCTCGTTTCAAACGAGTCATTTGGATTCTGGTAGATCTCAGCAAGTTACCACCGAAACACGATCATGCATTTAACGGTGCGAGTTTCTCGATACGACTTGTCACTAGTCATGTCCTCGCGGGTGTAGACATCTCCGCCTGGAACCTCTTTTTTGAAGTACTGCGTATTGGCTCATACCTCAAACCTGATAGGGATAGTACTGCTTGATGTAACGTTCTCCACCGGACCTGACCTCGTAGCGGCAGAAGCTCCATCGGTCTAATGGCTGTTCGTACGCACAAATGCGTGGGCGTTGATGCTCCGATCCTCACGTATAAGGGAACAAACGGTGTAAGCTTAGGTTCGCGTGGACAGAAGCAGCTCTCTGGACGATTCATATTCTTTGGGGAAACCCCAAGAAACCTTGTCAAACTTACGCCTCACCCCTCCAGAGCACAGTAAGGGGCATTTCCTCCAATTGCGGGATCGTATCAAATATGTATTCGATGGCCGCATATTTTGTATCGTGTGCCTTACCAGTCAATTATCATAATGCTAGCGCAACCCATGAGCACATACACACAGAATAGACTCTTTAAAAAGTTCAAAGATGGATGAAATCAATTATGAGTCTCACCGCCGACATGACAGTTATTCCTATACACCTTGATGCAGCTGGAGTCTCTATACAAGAGACTCCAGATCGTTGATAGGAACAATGTTGTTCGTGTTGCGACCCCTCCCTTCACTCTCTCGGTGGAGGGGTCAACCTCTGAGACATAGCCCCAATTTTCCTTATTGCTGTTGAACAGCCTACACCAAGTCACGGGCAGGTTTGCCGATGTGGTATGATGGCCACTCTTAAGGAACGATATGGTTCCAATCACCACATCGAGGAGCGAGCTGCCGAATGTGAAGCCCTGCATCTCCTCGTGCATGGTCTGCAGGCGAGCGGCCGGTAGCCTCAGCTCATTCCTTCCGTAAACAGTGGTGTTGTCAGTCCTGTCAGAGAAGTCACAATGTTGTGCTCCACAGTGTTGGTCGTCATCATCGAAGGGTACCCCAGAAGCCGGGCTTCTGAAGCCCGATACAACATGTAGGTTGCTGCGTAATCACCCGTCAGAACCGAGCCATCTTCAGCAGCAGGGGGCTAACAGCCCCGGGCTATAGGAGGCAGAACTCGCGCGATGAAGCAGGTTAAAAGCTACTGTACCTTTGGTCCGATACTTTTATTAGCGAGCAACCAAGAGTAATCGCACATCACTAACCCTTGTTTGGAGTAAGCAGAAAGCAAATACTCTGGCTCCTGTCCTCGCCGAGAACTCCTCGGATGCTGTTGACAGCGAGACCTGCCAGATCTTCCGAGCAGAGCCACGAACGCACTGACTTTCGGCAGTCTGACTGCCTGCGGGCCCAGTGGAACTGATGTAGGGTTCCTCCAGAGTCGGCCGTTGCAGCAACCGTGAACACGGATGCCTTTCGTGACTCGAGGATCGTGTGGGGACTTTCACTCTCTTCTGATTGGTTTCGCGTTCGAGTAGAGTTTCATGCTGACAAACGGTTTCTAAATCCGCCGTTTACTATCAAGCGAGCTAAGTCACGTCTGTTTATGGATGAGTCCTGAAGGTCGGAGCACGGACGACATACGTGACAAAGATACCTCCCGGGTTGGGCGGCTTCTAACGCCTACTAGCGCCTGCCTAGCGGAGCTGCAACGAAGTCATGACGAGCGAATCCTTCTACTTCAAAAGATGGAGGAAGTGAGAGGCGCTGGAAACCAATTTCGATTTTGAATCTTTGCTGAGTAGCATCTTGTGCGGGATCTCGCATTCGCCTTCTGATGTTCGTTAACAGTGAGGATTGAATAAGCTTTTCAGGAGCTGCTGGAATCGGAGCAGCGGTACGGCAGTAGGCCTAGGAAATCGGAACCGGAAGTGGTGGTAGGCTGGAGTGTCGTCTCTACTCTCAAGTGATTGAACTTGTTTTGGGTATCGCAGCATCGCAACTCGAGCCAAGATGGCTACGTTAGTAACCAACCTCTTCTCTGTGAGTAGTGATAATGCGATAGCTATCGGCAGAGCTAGAACATCTTGCACTCTTGCTATTCCTCTGCGATCAGTATATAAGTCCTCAACAAAACTTTTCAGGAGCAGACGCGTGACAGGAGCCAAGGCGCTGTTATGCGATCCGAAGTAACGATTAATGGGAGGGTTTGCAGCTCCTCTACTGAAGTGCCTCCAGGCAACACCGTCCGTGTCTCGAGCAGACTCGCTGAAGGAAAGGCTGGAGAAAAAATTGGTAACGGGAACGGTTGTCTCAATGGCGCAGACGAAACCGTTGCGAGGGACTCGAGCGTCGTATCGAGTACGAGCTGGCGAAGGCGCTGTCAGAAGCTGACCTCCGATCCGAGTTGCATCAAGAGAGGGAGAGGTGACGTCTCTTACTGGAGCTCTGTTCCCTGTTTCCCTTAGACGACGCCAAGCTCGGCGGAGCAGGCTGATGGGCCATCGACGAGATGAGCGCATCGCGGAGGCCCAGAAGAGAAAAACGGCGGAGGCGATGAGGTTCCAGGCAAGCCAATACTAGAAGGACGCGCGCGGATTTTTTGGGGGTTAGGATGAACTCAACCAACTCGTGAGAGATCGAGAGGAGAAAATAGCGAATCGGTTGGAAACACTGAGGACCGAAAAGATAAGCAAGGTTCAGCAAATTCGTCAGAAAAACGAAGCCCGACGGGATTGTCAACTGGAAAGTAGAGTGAGGACGAGCAGTCGGGCGTAAGAGAAAGGTTTCAGGAGTAAATGCCATACATGATATGAAGCGCATGGTGGACGCTATGGCCTCGGCGAAACGGGCGGGTGATCTGGATCGGGCCCGGCGTGCGGCTGGGGAGGCAGCTGACGAAGCTTGGAAGAGGCTCGTGGGCTGCTTGAAGGCGGTGCAAGGTGGAAGGCTATTATTTCAGGCGGATAGTCGCAGATCAAGACAATCCGCGTTGATTTCAAGAAGGGGCTATGTAAGCTGGCTCGATATGAGTGGCAAAGATACGTCGTTGTGTGACAGTCCCGAGCTTCCCTAGCTGTCCCTGTCCACGCGGAGAGGCGCGTCACCGAGGTGCCCGGAGAGGGAAGAGAGAATGCCGGGGCGCGTGGTCAGCAGCATGAGGTCGTCTCGGAGGAATCCGCGTCGCGCTTCGACCCCATTCAGGAGGCCTTCGAGGAAGAGCTGAAGAGGTCCGTTGTTGTTCGTTTGCCTTTCTCATTACGGAAGCTAGTCTTAGGTATTTGACTGGTATAAGGCTGAATGCATCATGAACATTCTATTGTTCTACATCTTTGTGTTGAGTTCCACCAGTTAGAGTACGCAACTTGCCGCCTCGGCAACTCCTTGGTCACCTGTTGTGTCGCGAAGAGTGCTGCCGATCGGACACGTGATAACAGAAGGCCGACACGGACGTACCGAGATGAGTTGGTGGTCACTCTTGCGGCGGTTTTACTGCAGTTTACAACAACACCACGAGAACTCTCCGTAGCCACAACGCGTTGGTCTTTCAACTCGATCTACACCTTGCTAAGCATTGAACTCACAACACAACCATGAACACCAGTTTACAGCATAATTAACAACAGCATCATGAGTATGATCAGTCTGATAGTGTTAGAGCGTATCTTTCTTTCTGTCAAAGGCGAGGTCAACCAAGTGACTCGTCACTGCAGTATTAACGTGACCTTCCTACCGACCCCATCACCAGTATCCTCGCCGAGTTCAATGGTCCATCGGTCGACCCCTACAACGCAAATAAGAATATTTTCGAGTCGTATCGGATATATTTTGATAATCGCCTCGGCCGTGGCAAGGTCGGGAGTGAGCGTTAACGACAGTCTTTCGCGAAGTTTGGCCGTGGAGGGCTGCCAGAAGGGGAAGCATCGCCGCGAGCCGACTGTGACGGGCCGGACGGGAAGCGGGGGAAGGTTGGTAAATGCTAGATCATTCGTAGACGCGAAGGCCAGGGCGATTCGTCCAGTAAAAATCCTTTCGGTGGCATCCCAGTGTCCACCCACGGAAACCTTGCCGGACCATGCATAAGCAACTTTGTAAAAGTTGAGAGGATATTCTGTTCCCAACTTTTTCTCGTCTCTCTCGATAGCTCTCACCGATGGTCGCGTGTCTTCCTCAGCAGGTTGAGAGAAGGTTAAATAGACAGCACAGCCGATGTTGATTGAGTTGGGCAGTCGATCGAATTGGTAGAACATGAGCAGCTTCCCGTCATACACACAGAACAGATTTGACGGTTTCTTTGCCATCGCGTAGGAATGCTCGTTTTTGTTCTTCAATTGCGACGGGGAGAGGACTTCCTTCTCAATGTAGAAGCAGGAGGAAGTGAGACCCATCAGATTCGCAAGCGTGACATCGTTGTACGGCGTGATGGTGCCGGACGCGAGAACAGAATCGGAACCGTTTCGATATGAGGCGACCACGACACCGATCTCGGGAACGACGGCATAGCCGAGAGAGACAGCGTTCATCTCCGGCCAGCAAATTGTTGTGAACCTATTCTGATGTCCAACATAAACACCAGGAGGTAGGTTGATTTCGGCATATGCGGAAATAAAGATTCCTCCAGCCGCTAGCTCGATGAACTTGACCATGTTGTGTAAGCCGGAAAGAAACTGAACTGACTTCGTGCGACTTTCGATCAATCAGGGTCCCTCGCAAACTTCCAAAGTAAACGAGGACGATCAGAACAACATCAAACCAAGAAAGAGATAATAACGATACAATCGTCCTTAGTGAATTTGATAATAATAAGTAACAACAATCAGGCTACATCAGTGTCGATTACGAATATCCCGCGGGTGGAAGCCCTCGCTGGACGTCCGATAACTTGTTTCATATCTGGCTCGCAAAGCGCGAGACTGATGTTCACGCGTTCACCGCTTTTCTGATGCTGAAAAGAGACTGTGAATTTCAGAATGTTTTTAACGGCGGATGAATTGTAAGAAAACGACGACCAATCGGGACCAGCGAGCGCCGACTCGTCAAGGGGCTTCAAACCGTCAGTGCACAAACTCAGTAGTAGCACTGTGTAAGATAACCAACACTACAACCAGTTAGTAGTGGAGACTTCGTAACAAAGGAGGTCACGGAAGTATAAAAGTATGAGTATTTACAACTGTGAATGGTGCTATAGCTGAGCATAGCTCAGAGCTAAGATATGGGACTGATGCAACACACGACACAGCGCATCCTGTTTCACTCCTCCTCCTGTTGCATAGAACGCTCAGGCGGTCGAAGAACGGCACGAGGGCGTAAATTGTGACCACCGACATCGCGCGGAGTAGGAGGTTGAGAGGAAAGAGCGGAGCGTTTAGAATTCGAATCATCCGGAGACAAAAAAACACCAGAAGTATGAGACGAAGACGATGAGGAAGAAGACGATGAAGCAGCAGTCAACGGGGTGACTCAACATCACCTGGTGATTGGACATTATCATTTTGGGCGTGGTCGAAAGAAGTAAGAACATACATGTTATCATCATAATCATCATCATCTTCATGATTCACGTCATCATCATTACGGGTAACAGGCGCAGGGGACGAACTCGTAGGACGCGTGAGGGCGTCAGTAGACTGTGCCGGCTGGGGTGTATCAGGGAGTACTTGAGAGATGTGTGCATCCACGGTCCGGCGTGGAGAAGGCTTCGCTAGACGAACCATCGTCGGAGCCATCTGTTCAACCACACGATACCCTCGCTCATACGGCGGCAGTAACTTGTTGCGTCTCTCTGAACGAAGTAACATCACCGGATCACCAGGCATAAAGGCCACTTGAGGAGGTGATGATGGTACCGAAGAAGACTCTGGTGAGAGCACACCATCAATATTATCACCAAGTCGTGCTTGACGGTTTTGTAGCATCTTGGACCAAGTTTGTACATCCCATTGGTACCCTGAGTAGACAGCATCCGACAACGTGCGGTGTCCCCAACCACACATACATAACATGAGGGACAAGCCGGTAGTACTGGTTGGTCGACATCGATAATAGTGAGCGGCCTAGAGAAAAACTCCTTCAAAGTGTTCGCTATCCGGATAACGATCACATACCTTACGGAGAATAAGCAACAAGCTACGATGAGCTCGTTCTACACCTCCTTGCGACTGGGGATGTCGCGGAGTACCACGACGAACCTTCACATGATAACTATCAAAAAGAGTCCTCGTTGTAGAATTCCACATCTCAGGACCAGAATCCATGCAAAGCACTTGGGGCGGACCCCATCGCAAAAACGCTCGGCGTAATCCGGAAGCCACGCAAATACCATTATTCTTCTGCAAGAATTCGACCTCAATCCACTTGGTAAAACTATCGAACATTACCAGCACCGCTTCAGCACGGTCCGCAGTAGGGTTGAAGAAAATAGTATCGTCAAATACAATAGACCAAGGGCCCTCACCAATGACCGCAGTAGCACCCGTGATGGGAATAATAGGATCACGACGAGTAGTAGTAGCAGCAGCACATTGCGAACAATGGTCAACAAAGTCACGGCAATCCTGAGCCATACCAGACCAAAACGTACGCCTTTGCAATATACGCCACGTGCATTCCCAGTTTGGGTGACCATAGGCTTCATGGCACCATAACAAGCACCGACCGGTAAACTGAGAGGGGCACAGGGGAAAATTCACGACATCATCAGGCGGAACTTCAACTCTCCTACAAAGAACGCCATAATCTGAACGAACATTAATCTGTGGCAATATACGAGCATACGCCGGAGGAAGTTGTGATGTTGGGAGTGAACGGTCATGTACCAACTGATTAATATCAGCTAAAATAAGGTCCGTCAATTGGTCACTCAACGTAACAGAAGGCTGCTGACCAAAGACCGTGATATCGGTACCAACAGCAGCAGAAGCCAAAACTTGTGCTGGCGATCCTCCGTCTTCCTCTCCTCCTCCAGATGAATCATCTTTCACGGAGGGAGCACTACTCAACTCTCCACGAGGATCGACGTTGGCACCTTCCGCCGAAGGATGAGGCTCAACAGATGTGGTTATACTACCATGATCTCTGGGAAGAAGAAATATATCCTCGCATTCGTCATTACCAGGCAGTCGTTCAACGTTAGCCGTGATACCATCTTCATCATCAATAGCAGTGTCTGAGGGCCATGAAGGGGAAACCCTTGTTAAGCGACCAGCTACATTAGCAGATGAAGGAAGCCGACAAACCCGAAGATTCATTGAACATTGCGCTACAACATCATTAATAATAGACAGTCGTCTACTTACCAGTGTCTGGTACAAATCGGACACTTTTACCTTGGCAGTATCATTCAGCAGTGAACTCAGCCAACCAACCACAGTGCGACTATCGTTGTACAAAATGATGTCCTTGGCGCCCCAAGCAACTGCCAGGTTGAGGGCGCGAATAACCGAGTTTAATTCCAATATATTTATATGAAGTTTACTTCTTTTAGCGACCAGCCAGCGGGAATCTCCCAACGGCACAATATTACCATCGCCCTTATCGACAGTGATAACCACGCCTACAGCAAGAGACGACGCATCGCAATAGAAAGAGAAAGTAGGATTTAATGACAATGAAGGCGGAGAACAAACTCCACGAACGGGATCATCTACTTGAAGCCGCTTTACTACATCATCGCAGCACTTCTTAACATCAGATAAAACCGGACGATCCCAAGCAGCATTAGAACCAAGGCCTTCGCAACAGATGGCGCTTCAAATAGGAAGTAGCCGGCCTAAGCCAGTCACATATAGGATAGTGGCTGGTCAGCCTCCCACACCACTGAAACAAAGAACGTTTCGTCAGCGGGGAAGGAAGAGACAAGTCTACATCAGGCCGACGAGTCCAACATAAGTCACCATGGTCATCAACGAGCTCAAGACCTAAGACTCGAGCTCCAGGACCAAGAGGTTCAGGCTCCTTACAGGGCAGTCCGAATAGCCGGAATTGCTCTATAACCTTGGGCACCAGAGCCTTATCGGCCACATATATGTCATCCACATAGGAATCTGCAAGAGAGACGGGCAGTCCCGAGCGTTGTAGTATATAAGCAACAATGCAGGTAAGCACCCGAGGCGAAGTGCAAAGTCCAAAACACATGCGAGATAGAACATACCGGGAGCCTCGATATCGCACCACTTGATAAGGATATAAAGAAGGGTCCAAGCGCACCTGAAGGTACGCTTTGCGAAGGTCGACCAAAACACCTTCATCATTTTGACTACATCGAATTCGCCATTGCCGCAATTTATCGGGGCATGATATAGTAGAATAACCAGGCGTGTTGATGACCAGGTCATTCAATCGGCGAGCATCGACACAAGCCCGTAAAGGGGATGAGCTTTTATGGGCTTGAACCACTGGCAGAAAAGGCAGTTCTACCTTAACCGGACCGAACTTCTTCTCATCGTACGGTATGAGCCAACCGCTTGAGATCCATGATGACAGTTCTTGATCATATTGCTGCTCCTGCTGCGCAGTCAACTTCACCGGATACTTGGCTAACCGAGAGTAAATAGGGTTCAGAGGTGGCTGGTCATCTTTCCAATGCCACCTGAAAGTCCAGTATCCATCGGACTTAGACCACCAAGTATCAAAATCTTGCATAGACAATTTGACGCTTCTCAAGTCGTTCTTACCAGAAGCTTCAGTAGTTCCTGAAAACTCTTCCTGGACAGCTACATGACGAGATAACCGTACTGCCGACGACGCCTCAGAAGAAGACGACAATACACTAGGAAGTGCACCTGCGGGGCGTTTTCCCTGCTCCGCACCAGCAACAACCGAACCAGTACTCACATTAGTGGTGGTAGAAACATGAGCTGCCACAACGCCAGATAACCGGCCACCAGAGTAATACAACTGAATACCATGGAAGCACTCTGAGATAATATCAGCACCGATTAGGAGCTGACATTTGAGAGCCTCCAATGAACTTACTACATGGAAATTCCATGTGAAATCACCAAGTCGAACCGAATCACTATCGCGCTGAACCTTCAGTGATACTTCACCGAAGCACCGTAAAGAAGTCCCATCAACAGTACATAACCTACAATCACCAGTAGCATGTCGTTGAACTGACCCCGATAAACCTAGTCTACTCACCGTCTCAGATGAGACCAGACTAACAGCGCTTCCAGTGTCTAATACAGACACACACTTCAGCTTCGACTGGACTTGAACATAAACACGAGGGGATTTACTATGACTAATGGGGCCTGAAGCACCTATAGTACATCTGACGGACTCTCGCACCCCTGAGCACGCGGGAGTCCCTGACCGTTTCCCGACTCAGTAGACTGAACAGGAGCATCACCTGGAGAGGTGCTAATAGCAGCAGTGAAGGGAGTAGAGGGAGCTTCATCACGAGGAACATTACCAGCAGCAGAATGCCTTGACAAAGGACAATTCCGACGAATATGCCCGGGTCGACCACATTTATAGCATATCACCTTTGACGATCTCGAACCCTGAGACCGATTCCTATTATCCTTCCGTGAACGATCGTAGGAATGGCCAGCTTGACGAGAGTTAGTACCAGCAACCACAGTAGCAGAATGCATATTCTGAGGAAGCAAAGTTCGTGCACGCAACACGGCTTTAGACAAGTCAAGCTCACCTTCTGGAGCCGCAAGCAGACGAATCTGTTCGGCAGCAGAAGAGGGCAGGCCAGCGACAAAACGTTCCGCCAGGACGCTAGGGGCAGTGGAAGGATCAGTCCCTGACAACCGTAACAGTCTCCTCAACTCGCTCAAGTAGGTGTCGACTCCTTCACCTTCCCTAAAATCACGGGCTTGGAACTGAATCCAAGCATCCGATTTAGTAGGGCTAAATGCGGCTTCCATCGCCGTAACCAGAGCTCCTTTAGTAGCAGTCGTAGCGGCAGGAAGTGACTCATAAACGTCCCAGGCAGGTCCCTCGAAAAACAAGGGCATATACTCGCGCTGCTTCTCCTCGTTCCAACCCTGGATACCACTTACCAGCTCAAACTTGGTGAGCCAGTGCTGAAACGTGTCCCCCTCCTCTTCAGAAGTGGCACCGTAATACCTTTTAAGAACTTGTTCAAACTTAATAGCAGACATGAATCTACAGCACTCACGTTGAAGAAGGCTAACTTGACCACTAACCAAATCTCAATAACTCCTAAACTGTTGCAGTAGTCCTGGGTCTGGGCACCAAAATGTAAGATAACCAACACTACAACCAGTTAGTAGTAGAGACTTCGTAACAAAGGGGGGTTACGGAAGTATATGTAGTATGAGTATTTACAACTATGAATGGTGCTATAGCTGAGCATAGCTCAGAGCTAAGATATGGGACTGATGCAACACACGACACAGCGCATCCTATTTCAACTGCTCCCGAAGAGACTCGGAAATATTTCCGTGCGATAAGTTTCCTATTGACCCGCGAGTTCCGCAAACAGAGGTACTGAAAGAGCACAGATCGCTAGTGGCCATTGCTGGCTTTTTTGAAGGCAGTCTCAGTCCATTGGCTGAAGAGAGTTTACCGCTTAAAGCCGCGAGAAGACTGATAGCCTCAGATCTTGTGTTGGTCATGCGCAGGCGTACTCAAAGGAATTGCAAGATAGCAAGATTCGCAGTCTATCGCACAGACAAGATTCGAGTAGCGCGCGTCCTACCTCGTCAATGATGTTGCACGCGTGAACAGTCCACGAGGTTGGGGCCCCGCCGGGTCGACTCACCGATCCCGGTGAGTGCCTGAGCTCCGGAGTCACTCACTTTTCAGGATTCACCTCTATGAGTCGGCCTCTCTAAGAGCTTGGGCATTCCCCTGAGTTCAATAACGTTGAAGCGTGGCGCAAGCCTGGCAGAGGCAACATTCCGGGTGTTCAATAGACCTTTTCCAAGTTCCAATAGCCCTTCCAGGATCGTCTTGCATACGTTAAATTCAAGTCTGTGAGCGCTCCCGAAGAGAGGCCCATCGAGCACCCTCCGGAAATCGTAAAAAGCCAGTTGCTTCGTACTCGGAGCTTCCTCACTCACCGAGACCGGTCAACTGCCGTTGATAGGTGCGGATTAGCACTGCTGCTGATTTCTTCGTTAATGAGCTATCATCAGATTGTAGTTCCTGTTTTGTTATCTTCTCTGTAAAATGATTACCCGAAGCGTCGCTGCTGCGGTCATATCGGCCATTGCCGTTTCTACGACCCTCTCCGGATGTTCTTCCAGCACTTCGCCGTCCACTGCTACGACCACTACTGGCCCGTCACCCCTCACTACAACCTCTCATGACTTTCCTTCTACAACTGGGTTCCTCTCGAAAACGACTACAACTGGCAGTAGTAGTGACAGCGTTGTGAACAGTTCTACTTATTTTACTGGTACCGCTACCTTCCCTGTCACCACGGAGACGCCCACAACTAGACCTCGCCCGACCTCAAAGTGCTCTGGAAAACTGCTTGGTACTTATACCTGGTCTCAAGACTACTGGCGCGATGGGGATGATCAACTTTTTGATTTCCTCAACTCCGATATGGGCCAGCAATGGAACTGCGGTGACGTGTCTGTCAACATAGCTGACAGTAGCAATCCTGATTTTATTGCAAATCCTGGGAATCTTGTAGACTTTCTGGTCAATTTCAGAAGAAAGACCAACAATGAGGGTATTCTGTGGTTGACTTACGGCGATGTTGTATCGAAAAAAGGATCGCTGATGGTCATGTTCGTGCAAACTTTCAAGAATTTCCTCATCAATTATGTTGATGCTGATACCATGGCCGAGATAGCACCGATCGGGCTCAGTTTTGACGTCGAGCATGTCGCCCAGGAGTATGTCAAGGAGGCCCTTGAGGACGCCCAGGAGATGAAAATAGATCTTCAGAATGGTCTTGGTTATTTGCCGGGCTCCTTATTTGTTCAGTACACCATTGAGGGGGCCCCTGACACGCTGGGGACGCAGTATGTTATGCAGTACGCTGATTCAGCGTTGATGATGTTATATAGAAATGAGATCAAGGACACTACGGGAAAGGGAGAAAGATTGGGTTGGCTATATAAGTCTTCGCTGTGCGCGTCAGAGCGATCGCAGTGGAATCATAGTTGTGAGCGTGCGACAGTATCCTGAGGTCCACTATGGTGTTACACGGACGATAAAGATATTCTTTTTATGATATTCTCCCTTGTCAGTGACCCCGATGACCTCCTCGGTCGTCTTCGATGGATGATGCATGAGCAGTGCTTGGTTTGCACTCAACCGGGATGGGAGAATCTTAAGGCCAAGATCACCGTCATGGTTGAGGTAATAAAATTGTCGGCAAAATAGAAGAACTTTCTTGGACGCGCGCTGATCTTGATGAGCGATAACACCGACTCCTCAATAGATGGCGTCTATCGTGCTTTGAGACAGCTCCCAAGGTTCCTCGACACGTTTTTTTCCGACCCTGGGAACGATCTTGAGAGATGGTGATGTATTGTACACCTATCTGGGCGTCGTAAGACCTTTATGATCATCTCTCAGCAATGAGTGTTCGAGAAATGATGTCCTTAGTGACTACACGTTGTCGTTTCATTCTTGGCGTCGTGAGTTGGTCGATTTACGGTATCCACTTTTTCTGGCTCGCTTCCGCAATTCTCTTTTTTCTCAGGGCTCGTGTAAGATGGGAGACAACTGTCATAAAATCTCGATGTGTGCGTTCGACTCTGCCTCCTACCCAAACCCATCGGGCGGCATTGAGTATGCTTGGAATACTCTCACGCAGATGAACAACCTGGTCGTTCAGGACGGGGTGAGTTGTCGGGTCGCGAAGGCCTGCCGGAAATTTATCGAAGCCCAGAGAGTTTCCTTTTCATTTTTTTCTGTGGTGTGCTACAAGTTCACCAGGGTGACCTCGACGAAAAGCGGAAAATTTGGTATACAATCAGGGTTGATGGTTGTTTACTGGTGTCCCAACTGAAAGTTTACAGGTTTTTCGTGGAATCGATCCTCGGAAGGAGACAGTTTTTTCATTTCAAATTTTCGTAAATTCTGGTCTTGTTTTCCCACAACCAGCTTTTCGGCGGTCTCGTCCGCGTGTGGTCACGAGAACTGCTTCAAGTTACTGACTCAGTAATACTGAGGGCGTATCTTTTGTCGTTTTCAGATTGTCAGTCAGGAGCAGTACGACCATCTATTCAACCATGATGGTACGCTGTTTGCCCTGCACAACTGGGAATGGACGAGGTGTTATTATGGCGATACCTTCTCCCAGCTGATGGGCTACAACAACTACTGTCCGCAGTACCACAACTATGCTACTACCTGCCGCTCACAGTGATACCAAAGATACGCTATACAGCTACTAGAGGTCGAGATGGCGACCAAAGATTCTCCATCTTCCTCTTTATGATTGTGGATTTGTTCCTCGGGGTTTGTATTTAACCCCTATTCTCTTAATAGATGTGTACAAGGTTCGCCCCGTTTAGTAGGACGAAAGTGTCGTGTTCAGTGCCTCAGAGTGGTTGGTATCTTAGGTTGAAGCGTGCTAGTGACAGAATTGAGGCTAGTTGTTGATTCTTGTGATGGCCCAGCGTCAACACCCCCACATTCATCCTAATCATGGAGGATATTCATCATACATTGACATCGATCCTCTCTACTTGGGACGGAAGGTGATGCCACTCGAGGGTTGAGGGAATAACAAAAAGGGAGCGACACGTCGCCGTAGACCGTCGACGTTGGTATTGGGAGGGGACGAAAGCGTCGGCGCTGTTGTCCCTCGAGATGTTCTAACGCGCATGTGATGATGATTCATTATTGACCGCCCCTTTTAGTGAAGATGACGGTCGGTTGGATCGAACCGGGGCGTTTCCGATGCTGCTCTAGTATGGGTTCGGTGTCCCTGCTGGACTATAAGTCTTCTCTCAGGGTGTCCAAGGTTTCGATCTGACCAAGGAGAACTCGAGACTTCGGTATACTCCGATAACGGTGTCTCAAGAGGAGTTAGTCTATCATAAAAATATCAACTATGAGGTAGTCACTCATTACGTTCATTAATTGCGCCATTCTCACCATCAATGATCAACTGGTCTCTCTCGAAGAACGCCCTCGGATGCCGCTCTTGATGGCTCTCCAATTTTGCTCTGTGGTGACACGATGGTGACACCTGCTTGTAGGAGTTTTTGTGTTCGGGAATGGTAGTTCATCACTGAGATGGAGGTATGCTCGTACATCCCTCAAATTATTCTTGTTATCCCATAAATTATTCTTACCGTGGTATGACAGTACTAGTGCTTCTTTTTCGGAGTCTTCAGTGTTGCTGTTCTCAGGAGCGCGGGATAACGTTCCCGAGGTTTCTCGACCAGATGTTTGACAGTCCCTTTTACAGTGAGTACTTTGGCGGTTACCCGGCCCCGGCACCCTACAGGGTCAAGTTTATCGAAAATCCCAAGTCGAAGGTGAAGGTCTTCATTGGTAAGGCGGGGGGCCGATCGCGTTGACGTTCTCGATGGCGCGGGTTCGATTCCCGGGTCAGCCTTTTTTCCAGTATCATTCATGATCGCTTTTAAAGCCGCATTAGATATCAGATTGCGTTCTTGCTAGAGTAGCGAACGGTGAATACCCCCCCAAATGGAAATGATTTGGGAGTTTGGGCCAAATCCCTTCCGTAGATCATTCAATAAACCCATAATACAACCACTACTACTAGCCCAATCTGATACTGATAATTGATAATAACATGGATAAAGATATGGCATCAGACTACTCCATGTTTTATCATCACGCGTGATTATTGCCGCGATATCAGTTGCAAATTGACGAGGTTCTATCAACATATAGGCTGACATGGCGACAGCGTAGTGCTTCATTATCACCATCGATTCTTCATCATCATCACCATCATCATCAACAACAGCAGCAGGCCGAGGCTTCCCTTCTAGATGTGCGTTTTGATTATTCTCTTCGATGATTGTTCTCATTATCCTCTGCAATGCTCTATGTATATCATAAGTTACTAATAATTCATTCTCATCATATAACATATCATAACATATGTTGATGAACAGAGATAGGCTCGATCGTATCACCCTGTAATAGAGCACATGATGTTGTTGATGATGGTCACCCAGTGATGATGATGTGTCGTGGACGATCTGAGCACCATGGTCATGCCCTAGATCATGATAATGTCCCGTTATTATCATATCTACCTGTTCCTGGGCTCGGTTGAGCTGGACATACGACGATGTTAACGCCACCACCACCAGTCTCTGTAGAGACGTCGATGATTCTCTTATCCTATCCACATCATATCTCATATAATAATGTCTGAAACCCAAACACGGCATTAGCGTTGGAATCCCAAAATCCGAATACTATTCCTAGATGGCAGTAGCAGCAATCGCTGTGGGGATACTACTTTTATTACATTGCTGTTTTTGATAGATCGAGCAACAACGTGACCGGTGCAAGATCGTTTGCGGATACTTTCTTGAATCCTGATCTTATCCAATCCAGCATTTCATGAGGATTAGATGACGATAGATTAAACTCTGCATCCGTTAGTACGAGTGGCAATGCCTGCATGAAGAGGAACACGTTGAAAGATGAGAGGCGAGTTAACCCGATAGACAAGACCCCCGATCAACAGCAGCCGACGGAAGTGATGAACTACTACTATTGATGGACATTACACCTGTGAATCCTATCTCCTTCTCCATAGCTTCGATGAGTGTCATACACTCTGTACCCTCCTCTCCTGACTCATGATGATGACGACGAGAGGTTACCATACCATTATCACCGGACATCATAAAGTAAACAACTGCGGTTATGTATCATTGTAGCCTGAAGAGCCTACCAACTTTTATCGCCACCGACCGGCTCATACCCATCCCCGAAGTCCTTATCGCCGTGGATGACTGTCCCACCCGTAAAATATACTCTCAAATGAAAAAATAATCACCGACTGTCACCAAATTTCTCCAATGTGACCAAAAAAATTAATGCAATCCCGTAATATCACTTTCATAGTGTGATCGATTTACGTTGATTAATTGAGTTAAACCGTCACAGAAAAATTGTCCGAGTGATTTTCTTATAAAAGAAATCTCGCTCGCCCGAAAATACGCCGGCGCGTCGTGCCGCACGCGCGCGTACAAGACAGCGACTAAAGGTTAATTCGGCTGGTAGGCGTTAAAAAAGAAAAACCAAGACCTAGTGGAGTACAGACCGTAACCCCCGTTAGCCCGAAACCCGACTCAGGTCGCCCTTCGGGCGACCTTCACCAAAAACCCGAAGGCTGCGGTGTGTAAGAGGTGGTAGTTACGCGCGGGAAGCGTCCTTAGAAAAGTGCAAAAACTCCTTAGGAAGGTGCAAAGTCTCCTTAGGAAGGTGCAAAGTCTCCTTAGAAAAGTGCGAAGTCTCCTTAGAAAAGTGCAAAGTCTCCTTAGAAAAGTGTCGAGGGCGAGCGAGATTTCTCCTTAGGAAAATGACATTCTCCTTAGGAAAATGATTTTAATCCGTGTTTCAACGTCACGAGAAGCTATTCGCTTCTTAATTGGGTAATTCCCAAAATCCAAGGGACAAGTACAAAATCCAAGGAAGCGTTTTCAGGGATCTGCATTACCTGGGCAACAGTTCGTAAAGGTCGTAGGCTTTACACGAGCTTAAATAACAATAACATCTGAGTAATGCGCTCTAGCGTCACGCTATATGCAACACAGCAAAAACTTGAAATCGAAGACAACTATTGTGTAATATAGGGACAATCTCTACAATCCCCCCCCATAAAACAAACTAGGCGACTCGGCGCTTAGTCACAACAGCACGCCTGTCTGTGGCTGCGCCCACTATTGGGTATCTTTTATCTCGCTCGCCGATAATGCATGTAACCGTCGGCACCAGCCGGATTGGAGACACTAAACTGTGAATCTTTGTTTGCCATTATGACTCCTACAGCTCGCGTTCACAGTGGACTTGAGGAAGACTCCGTTATGGTTAAGACAATTGGCACCCACCGTGGGGCAGTGCGACCCGTCCAACAACGTCAAACTGAAGTCTCTGGTGTCCCACGTCCCTGTTGTGGCATCTCTTGCCTCGACGATGGTCCACCTACTGTGAAGACCGCTAAGTTGGGCGTCTGTGCTGCTGTGCAAACAAGACGGGGGGCGACGACTAGCAACGACACGCCCGAAGGAGCGGACGGTAGTCCAATGTCTCCTAGCCAGGCGTCGAGCAATACTTCGTGGCATGATACGTCCCCTCGTAGTAGCGGACCATCACGCACCGGTGTAGTTGCCGTCGTTGCTGAGGAAGGTCACCCCGAGAGAAATGGTCAAAGGGCCATCGATGACTTCCTATCTGGATTGGATGGGGAAGTGCGAGCTCAGATCTATGGATCATTAGAAGAGCCGCGATATCTCCCAGAGCCTGAGCAGGCGGTCTCTATGAGTACTCTGTCTATACTCGAGAAGACCTTGGGCCAATCTTACAACTGCTGGTTGACACTGGCCAACGGCCTGAAAGGGCATGCCGGTGAGCGCTACGGGTTAGACCCCCGTGGCTTTGTTAAAAGCTGGGGCCTGTTCGCATGGGCACATTCTCCGGCTTCCAAGTGGAGTGACGTTGTGACGAAGGAAGAACCGGGTGATCACAAAGAAGCACAGCATATGGGCTGTGCCTGGCTTGACGAAGTCCAGAGATGCCTGACCCTATGTCGAGCTTCTCTCGGTGCCCAGCTGATCGTGTGGGTCTCTCTCCTGCCTTCCCAACTTACCCTGTCCCTACGCCAGACCCTTCTGGACATCTGCAAGAACGAGTCCGCCAGTAACGAGATCGCCTTAGTCTGGACGAAGTGGGTGGACTGGGATGGCAAATCCCAGCAGGAGGTCAAAGAGGCCTACCTATCTTGGACCGATCTATTGGGTGGCTGGCTAAAGCAAGTGTTGGATGTGGTGAACGAGCATTTTCGCCCCCGTCCATCTTTGGCCAAAGCTATGGCTCTGTGGTCTGGCCTCAAGATTGCTGCCAACGAGGCGCTCGAGGTATTCCTGCAAAAGGAAGACGAGCTGTGGCTCATCCTGCACGAGCACATGCAAGGGGGTTCCATCAAATGGGAACATCGCCGTGAACGGATAATCTCAGCAATGATGGCATGCCCCTCATGGCGCCCGGCTATCCAGCACTCGTTGGAGGCTCTCGAAGGCTCGCCGGAGTATGGGTCGTTCAGGAGGCGGCTACTGCTCGAGCGCAAGCTGGGTCTCAAGAAGAAAATGCTTCCGAGATCTGAAGCCCGAAGAACCACTCCCGCCTCCACGGCGGACCAGACCTTCGCTGGTCCCGAATGGGCGACTGACCAAGACCCTCACCTGCCAGATGGTCCTAGAGGTCAAGAATCTCGTCGTCCAGGTCAGGGTTCGGTAGCGGCCACAACTACCCCAATTGAGGACGTTACTCCTAGTGGGGAAGCTGAGATATTGCAGCGCGACCGCAAGGAGAAGAGATGCTTCAAATGTCACAAGCCTGGTCACCGCGCCCGCGATTGCGGAAAACGCGGCCGACGTAAGAGGCTCAGTGATGATCCTAAGAGTGGTGACACTAAGGCTACCCCGTCCTCCTCTGCGGCGGCCGAGGATATGATGAAGGTTCCTTCGGCCTCCCAAGAGCAACTCGTGAGTTCTCCTGTCGAAGGCGACGACGGCCCCTTGGTTGAAACGGCCTGTGACGACCCCCAGTGTGCCTCTCATGGAGCTGAGGCGGCGACGGGATCTCTGTCATCAAGCGCCCTCACCGTGGCGTCTGCTTCCGGTACCCGGGCTGGTGCGAGGAGCGGGGTTCCTATCCAAGCCGGTGGTGGCCGTAACGGCAGTTGCGGTGAAGCATTCCTTTTCGACTTCTCGGAGCGCTCGCACAACGGGGAGCTCATGATCATCAGAGCCTATGACCATGCCGGCCGTCCCTTCAACGCCCTCCTTGATCCTGGCAGCGAGGTGACGCTGGTGAGTGCAGACAAGGCAACCAGCCCGTGCACTAGAAAGAACTCCAACCGTGAGGGGATCACTATTGTGGGTGTTGGTGATAAGCACACCCTAACCACGCCGGTCGACCTGTTCCTTGCTCTCTCTAAGGATGGCCCTCTGGTACCGGTGGAGGCATCCCTGTCGCCAGGACTGCCACGACAAGTCGATGCTATCTTGGGCATCGGGGCTCTGCGGTTGCTTCAGTGGAGTGTTGATCCCCAAAAGGGGGTGGTGACTCTGAGCGTTCCCTCCATTGCCACCAAACCCGTTCACGAAGCCAACACAGTGGCCCAACCTACCCGGTCAAGTAATCCTAAGAAGACCTTGTTCGCCGCCAAGATCCAAGTTAAGCGAGAAAATGATGCAGATGGTAACGATCATGACGACCAGTGCTCCTGTTGTTCCGAGTACTCCAGCACCGAAGATCTCCGCTCCTCTGGAACGTAGGTCCTACGCCTTCCCTTGGCATCAGTGTAGACTAGTGCTTCGCCATCGATCTCGATCCTGTTGGCCCGGTAGAGTTGGTGGAGCTCCATGGGGACAACGGCAGGGGAGTGGTTCTCAACGGCCAAGACCATATGCCCAGTGTCATCGTCGTCGGAGCTGCAGTACTCGGAACAACAGGAGCACTGGTCGTCATGATCGTTACCATCTGCATCATTCACCCCCGATTCCACAGCATACACGCCAATGTCGTTGCTGGGGCAATCCTGGAGGACCCGTGAGAAGAGGTCCGCAAGGTGGTTGCAATCCCCTCGGATGTGAACGAGCTCCAGTCCAGGGTTCAGGAAGAGGTCCCCGATAGCTCCAGCCCACCGACACCATCGCTTGTAGCGAACTGGATTCTGCGTGAAGTCCTCGAAGGTGGGCACAGAGGCGAACCGAGATCTTGATGCGCTGCTGTCGGTTTGCACAACCGTCCTCGGATAGCTACCAGAAGGAGTCGGCAAGAGTAGATAAGGTCGCAGTTTCTTCAAGGCTTCGACAACTGCCAAGCCCTCAGCGTCGAACGTGGCGTAGTTTACTTCAGCACCTCTGAGCCTCCTTCCGCTGGCGGCCACAATCACACCGTTCTGGCTGAGGTACCCAGGTGAGACATCGGTCGGCTTAGGGGAACTATCGAACTTGCAACGCCATAGTACGAAGGAGATACCACGGTCGGAGGCATCGCTCTGAACCACCCAACCTTCGCTCTCACCTAGCGGGATGCCGAGTGGTTGGAAGGAGAAGACGGTCTTCTTCAAAGCACTCTTGAGCCAGTGGAACGCTGACTCCTGGGTGACGTCCCATTGATACCGAGCGTGCTTCTTAAGAAGCTGCTGCAAGGGGGCCAGGTTCACTTGGAGGTCGGAGGGGTCATAGGCGTGCCGAAGGTAATTGACGGTGCCAAGTAGAGACCTCAACTCTTCACGGGACCGTGGCGCTGGGAGGGCATGCAGGGCCTCTATAGCGCTCTGCTTCGGTCCCCAGCCAGTGGCATCAAGATGAAGACCAACGAAGTCGATGGCCGAGCTCGGACGCTTAGACTTTGACTCGTTCAAGGGGATGTTGGCGGCCGCTAACACTGCGCACAGCTGGTCATATGCCTCGCGAACGTCTTTGGCTTCTCGTCCGCAGAGCAGCACGTCGTCGACATAGATAAGGATCACAACGCGACCTTCAAACTTGTCGAGGATGCCTGACTGGCTGAGGATACCACGGATGAACTTGGCCCACCAATAGGGGGACAATCCCAGTCCCTGGGGCAGGACGCGCCACCGGAAATGGATCCCGGCTAGCACACCCCCAAGATAGCGTCTGGAGGGCACATCTACCTCAACGCAGTGGAAGGCACTGCTGATGTCGATGCAGGCATATGCCTTGCACCAACGGGGAATCTGGTTGACCAACAATGGAGTGTTCCCGTCGCCAGGGTAGGAGTGTACCATCAGCCTAGCATTCACGCCTCTCAAATCGTTGAGAACTCGATACTTGGGGGGTTCGCCCACCGCCGTGGCCTTGCGCTTCAGGAATACTGGGCTTATCCACTGGGTCGGGTCCAGGACTTGAGATGGCGTCAAGAGCTCGATCTTACCCTCGCTCACCAATTGAGCAATCGCTTCTCTAGCTGCCTGCAGACGATTGGGAGCTATAGGGAAGCCTCGATGCTTGACCGGAGGGTCTTCTCGCTTAACTTGGATCTTGGCGGCGAACAAGGTCTTCTTAGGATTACTTGACCGGGTAGGTTGGGCCACTGTGTTGGCTTCGTGAACGGGTTTGGTGGCAATGGAGGGAACGCTCAGAGTCACCACCCCCTTTTGGGGATCAACACTCCACTGAAGCAACCGCAGAGACCAGTGCCAATTGTCTTAACCATAACGGAGTCTTCCTCAAGTCCACTGTGAACGCGAGCTGTAGGAGTCATAATGGCAAACAAAGATTCACAGTTTAGTGTCTCCAATCCGGCTGGTGCCGACGGTTACATGCATTATCGGCGAGCGAGATAAAAGATACCCAATAGTGGGCGCAGCCACAGACAATCACCCCCTTCGAGAGGCGGAATCAATGGCGACAATAAACATTACAATACTGAATATATCATATACTCACTCACACGCACTAAGATATACAATCCAAGTAGGAAGGAAATGAACCATCCAGACGGAAGTAGAATTCCTAATCCTCATCCTCCGAAGGGATTGGCCAGCCATGTTCCTCAATCTTCTTGATGATATCAGGGGTAAGGTTGCCATCGCGGCCGACCACAACATCAGTTGATTTACAAGTAATCTTGACGGCAGAGCGGACAATCTCCTTGAGGTAGCGGTCCCGGGGGCCTCTTCGTTTCCACCGAAGCCCATTCGAGCTTTGGTAGGGCTCGACCAAGACCCGGTCACCTGCCGGTAGGCGAGCGACCACACCGAAGTCCAGCGCCATCTCCGATCATTCAGCCCCGCTAGCTCAACCAGCTGACGGAACGTTAACCGATCAGCTAAACTTAAAGACCTCTCAGCCCCCTCAAAGTCACTGGGCCTAAGAAACCGGACACTACTCTCTGGAATACCAAGTAGAACCGCAATTCGTTGTACAGGACCGGCTGTACCAACATTACCAAGACCAGCCAAAGTAGGGCCTTGAAAACCAGCATTAATAGGGGTTGTCGGAACCGGGGTATTTACTGCATCGGGTACCATTGTAGTAAATTAAACCGAACCCAAGACACTCGTTATGAGTAAAGGTCGTAGGCTTTACACGAGCTTAAATAACAATAACATCTGAGTAATGCGCTCTAGCGTCACGCTATATGCAACACAGCAAAAACTTGAAATCGAAGACAACTATTGTGTAATATAGGGACAATCTCTACACTTCCTTGGATTTTGTACCTTTCCCTTGGATTTCGTACTTCACCCCTCTTTAATTGTAGGCATTTTTCCTGTTCTTGTTTGGCTCCTTTCGAGTCAACTGTCCCACGGTCGAGCGACTCAACTTGAGCGGCTCATCATATCACGCTACCCGTATTATGAGCTTTCAAATGGAGACGGGCGAGTTCGTTCCCGGAAAAGCTGAGGGAAGTAACTGGGTGGGCGGTTGAATACCTTGACTTGAGGTGAAGAGATCGAGCTACGCATGTGAGCTTTCTTCCCAGACATTGGTAGCAGACGCTGTCAATCGTGCAATCGTCGGATTAGGGAAATCTTTCCTCTCCTGTCGTTCGCACTTTGTAATTTACGTTCCATTGTTGGACACACAAGTAACATGATGTTAGTGTCGACTCCACACTGAGTATCTGCGGAATGCGGCTTCGGCTTCGGCTTCGGCTTCGGCTTCGGCTTCGGTAACTATCTCCGCTGTACCGTGCTTGAAGTTCATAATTATATTCTCTTCGATCCCGCGGTAAGTAAAGTTTCATTCACCCGGAATCCGGGTCCCGGATGTAAACTACATAGAAGTTCAAAGCGTATCATCAGTGTCATCTCTCATCCGAAACAGCTGTCCAAACTGGGAGTTTGGTAGGGCATCTTCGAGGGACAGCTTGGTTGCCCAAAGAGAGCAGTTCTTCGAGCCTACTGTTGCAGTGCAACAGTTGCACTACTGAAGCTTGGCTGTAGTACCTCAGATGCAAGTCCATGTGATGCATGTTTGGACAGGAGGCCTGAGATATCGTAGCACAATTCCCGTTGAGTGAAGGGTAGCAGGATTCTCAGGCCCTATCTGGGCCGCCCGGGAGAGGAGGAAAATATCTGAATTCGGGTGGAACTGGTATTACTATTCATGGTTATCCAAATGCGACATCAGCATTCATCTCCCAACTGGAGATTCAGTTGGAGACTCCAATTTTCATCTCTATGTACCCGTTTCATCATACGCACTATCAAGTTCTGAAACCTATCCTCGCTACTCTGTAACGACCCTTGTGCTAACCTAGCTTCCAGCAAATACTCAACTACCTAGAACGATTATTACTTTTGATTCTCTTACAAGCTGCATATACTCCGAGCGTGAGCGAACCATAGAATACTTCCGAAATAACGCTAGATTGATAGTGTATAGTATACACTGTATATCTCACTTGCGAGAAATGCAAGTACAAGTGAGCTCCTTATGAATCCTAGCTGTTCCCCGAGCGTAGCGAGGGACGTGGTCCCTCTGACTAAGAGCTAGAGAACCCCGGAGCGGAGCGACGGGTTCTGCTAGTTTACTGTAAGTTTGGTTCAGAGGACAGCTAGTCAATAAGTCCGACCGAATTCAACAAGGGTACGAAGCGGGCGCTTCGTCAGGAACTTTTTGGCGATCCCGCGCTCCCAAATGCTTTAGCGCGCGCCGTAACAAATCGATTATCAGGGCGCGCGCTAACGTCCGTGCAAGCGCGCCTCGTGAAATGGACATTCCAGTCGTTTGAAGTGAAGGCGGCGTATGAGAAGCATCAGAGCAAAAGAATTCGAAAATGCGCACCTACTTCAGCCACCTTGCGAAAAAAACGGAGCGTAGCGGCCATAGGCTTGAAGCCTATAGTGCGAACGCCTAACGACGCCCGCCGAAAATCCCGAGGAAACCAGTCTAGCCCCACTTTCTCCACGGTATGGAAGCGAATAAGGCTGAAAGTTGGAGCATATACGTTTTCGAGCATGGGGAATCCGAATCTATCACTGAACTTAACTCAGAAGGTACGAGTGATACTGAACACGCAAAACCGGCCAGAATAAGCTGGGGTAATTCCTATAACTTTTTCCCAAAAAGTTGATAATGAGTGATTCGCGAGTTCCCCGCAGATAACTCAATCAGTAGATTGGGAGAGACAATATGATAATTATGATGTATGATGAGAACGATGTTACCACTACTAGCTACGCTAAGATACGCTTCGGGAGATCACAATAACAGCACAAAAAGTAGACAGCTCTCATTTACTCACACGCAGCTAAGAGGTGGAACAAGGCCCTTTTGCTTTTCCACTGTTGATGTGGGATGATGTCTTCCTCGCTTATAAGGATGTTGGTATATTACTTCCTTCGCTCCGCCATTGCTCTCAGCGCGCGGCCCAAAAATGCGACCCAAGCAGCATAGTGTACCAGTCGTGCTCGTGTGCGAGTTGACGGTGTACGAGTTTTATGTGTATGAATTTTACGTGTATGAGTTTTATGTGTACGAGTATTATGTGTACGAGTTTTAAGTGTACGAAACGACGGTGTAGGGATCCAAGGGGTGAACGAGCATTCAGTGTACGAGTCGTGTACGAAATGAAAGTGTACGAGTTTTCGGTGTACAAGTCGTGATACACTCGGCGAAACGAACGGACCCCGCAAACTCAACGGTAGCTGATCTCTGCGGCGAGCTCATCGGTGCGAGAGCTCCGGCCTGCAGACAAAGTCCCGTTGCGCCTTTACGATATCATCTCACTCTGATCTAACTCGCTCACCTGCAGGATTTCTATGTTCAGCTCCGACTGTGTCTTTCCCTCCGTCGTCTGAATGTTTTCTGTGCTCTGGTCTTTCTTTGTTCTCTTGGCTTTCTTGCCCCCCTCGTCTCCTCCGCATCGGTAGCGTTCGGGTGCTTTACTAACATGCCCCGTCTTGCTACGTGTTATTACCATTACTGCTGCAGACAAACTGAGGATCCACAACGAGTAATCTACACAGGCAACGCATCAGTCTTCGCGATCCGTGGCAATTCACTCCGTGACGCGGTAACGTAAGTGTGACGGCGTCGCAGTGATCCTGTGATGCGTGTATTAGCTGGCGCGTGACGCAGCTTTGTTGTGAATCCCTAAGTGGACAAGATCGAGCGTTTCATGATATCACTGCATGCCAAAAGACTACCATTATATATTCCATCAAACTCAAGTCTCTTTCCGTCTTGAGTGTCGTGTCTTGAGTCCTTGTGGTATCTCTACTCTAGCTACAAGGAATTTTCTACCGGGATTTGACATCCAACGCCACTGGTTCTACACCAGCTCTGACGCGCGCCGCCAGGAGCCGCGGCCTAGGAGACCTGGTACCTCCCCTCGAGTTCCCTCGTCGACGCCGAGACAATAACGGTGCCGAGTCATCACCCGCCGGTCTGACTCAACAGTCCGAGTTCATCCCCACGGTTTAGCCATTGGACAGTCAGATGTTAACCTTGAGGCTTCGCGCAGGTCTGCGCCTCCCTTTCGGACCGGTGAGCTCGACGCCGCCCTCGGCCGGCGTGCAAACAGCAACATTGAGCGGAAGCTCGATGCTATCACGGATGCGCTAGCGAGTCTATCATCGGCTCTAGCGAGATCCCAAGCCCCATGCGCCAGAGATGACGAGCTCGCAGGCGATGACGGTGTTGCTCATAGCCACGCCGAGTTCTCACGGTGGCTTCCCGACGCGGTGCCGAGCGGTGAAGACGATGACGCCTTCCTGTTAAACACCAATTCTCATCATTCACTCCCCCATGCCGAGTACGACAACCACGTCCACTATCCTATCTACACAGGAGGACGTCATCATCGTCAAGAAACACAGAAGTGTTATCCAGAAGGCCCTCCAGGCATTGCTCGACGTTCTCCTGGTCATTATGCGTCTCCGGCGCCCAGTCAGTCTCACACGGTGAACTACCACTCCTTCGCCGCCTCCGCAGTCGACACCCACCAAGGTCCGACGTATTCGGTGCAAGCACCCGGTCTGAACCTTGCGCACAACGCCGCCAACTATTGCAGCGGCTGCGGTCGAGGACCATGCGCATCTCCAATCTCGGATGGTCGCCTGCAGAGGGAACTGAAAACGGTAAAGTTTCTCAGGGCCCCAGACAGGGGAAAGTTCAAGGGCATCAACGACGCCAGAACTGGTCTGAGTTTCCGACTCGAGGTTGCTCGGAACTGTGGTCGTATGCCCCCATCGTGGTGTACCACTATCTGCGGGAGCACATCAGCACAGACGTCTATCGGACCATCGGCATCGACAACGATTGGCACTATAATTGCGATATCCATTATAACCAAGCTGTCGAGGGGATATGGTGTGGCCTTTCCAACGTTTACTCTGGTCAATCTACTGCGGAGAAGCTGTTGGAGGCATGGAATGGGCTGAGACAAGAAGCGTCGGAGAACGTGCAGGAGTACATCAACCGAGTCTACTGCGCCCAAGAACTCTCTCTGGCCGCGGCCATGAGGTCCGAGGCCGAGCTCAAGGCCAAGCTGCGTTGTGGATTGCGTGATCAACGTCTTCAAGGCGACATGCTGCAACACAACGGCCTTCCTCTCCACGAGTTCGTGGCCATGATGTCACAGAAAGTCATCGACTTCGACCGTCAAGCTGGCCAGAACCTTACGGCCTTCACCAATCCGACTAACCTCCCTTCCCAGCTCCAACTGAACTGGGCCAATGGCGTTCCCCAACGTGCGGATTCTGTTGTGACGGCCAACCAGCAAAGTGCGCAAGCCCTCCCCACGCCCCCCCTCGCGGTTGTAGAACTTGACGAGACCTTCCTTAACGGCGTTTAACCCGGGCCCCTACCCGACGGTTCACTCGGTTGCGCACGGGGTTGCAAGGATCCCTCCTGCAAGGGGGTTCGTACCTGCCAGCTTCAGAAGCCCAACCTACCCTTTGGCGTTTGCTCCTACTGCGCCCGTGCCCACGGTGGATCGCGTGAGACTGACTGCCCCGCCTACCGAAAGGTATGCGCTCGCTGCAGTCAGGCTGGGCACTTCGCTGCCGCATGCCGCAGTGCTCCTTTGAAGACTGGCAAGAGGCATGCAAGAGGCAAGGGAAAGGGGAAACCCAATCCCAAACCTGGCAATGTCACCGCCCAGAACGACGCCGCTAAGCCAAGCCAGGACTCATCAGTCATGGTCACGTTAGACGGTGCTCCCACTACTGGTTGCTCATCCGCGGAGATCCACAGCATCCTGGCATCGGCTAACCTCATCAAGAAGGGCGAGCGGGTAGCATCAGACAGACTGTGTGGCGCCAAAGTACAGGCTACCGTGTCGGTGCAACTGCTCACCCGAGATGAGAGCGGCGGTCTTCGAGCCTCGGACAAGTGTAGCCTCGTGGCCCTGTGGGACTCCGGTGCGTCGGGTAACTTCGTCCGCTACGACATCATCGACCAGATCCTTGGGCGGCCTCCGAAGGGTGGCGTTGGTTGCAGCATCGCAACCCTCGCAGATGGTTCACGAATGGGTGTATTACGATTCGTACACCCAAAGCTCGTGCACTATCGCTTCGTACACGGCTCGTACACTGAATACTCGTTTACTCATTGGATTCACACATCGTCATTTCGTACACTTGAGACTCGTACACCATATATTACATCATAATATGATCATATTATGAGGCGCATCATATATCACCATATTTCGTAATACTCGTACTCATGATATTCGTACATATAATACTCGTTCATGTAATAAGTCGTACATAAAGCTCGTACACGTGAATCTCATACACTGGCACCTCGTACACGAGCACGACTCGTACACTATGCTTGCTGAGTCGCATTTTTGGGCCGCGCGCTGGGTGCAACGACGGAGGGAAGGAAGTTACATTGTCCATAGGGAGCGAACTGTTCGCGCCACTCTGAGAGAAAAAGTTTATTAGTGTGAGTGGTATGGTGCTTGAGGTAGCGGACTCTCGATCGAAAGACCGCAGGTTCGATCCTATGTGCAGGGACTCCCTTACCAGGGAGGAAGTATAGTGGAACTGAGGGGTGGGAGAGCGCCGGCGGAGCCGCGCGAAAAAATTTCCGCGGAGTGTACGAAATGACGGTGTACGACTTGAAACTGGGGTTGTGTACGAAGTAAGAGTATATTAAATGCTGCCAGTTGAAAGTGTACGACTATTATGTGTCCGGGTGTTATATGTACGGGTATTACGTATACGAGCATCATGTATACGAATTTTGCATGTACGAATCTCTTGTGTATGAGTATTTTGTGTATGACTATTCGGTGTATGAGTATTTCGTGTACGATTAGAAAGTGTATGAGTATTGGAGACATGAGCCGAAAATGTACGACTATTTGGTGTACGAAACGTGAACATCCCTAACGAATTCAGTCACTGGGAATATGCCGACTCTCGGTGCATTCTCCGAGGTGCACTGCCACGGTGATGGCTTTCGTGGTGAAAGACCTCACAGCGCCGCTGGTGATAGAAACCCCAGGTTTGGCAGCGTTGGGCGTCCGCATCGACTTCGGCAACGACGGTAACGTCTCGATCTCGACCGGCCTAAACCTCGATCGGGGAGTCTTGCCGAATTCCTCACCACCAGATGAGCTGCGTCCTCCGAGCTCCTCCACGACCAGGCCTCGACCATCCTCGGCTTCCCCCTCATGTTCACCGGTGGCACTCGTCGACGATGGTGTGACTGTTCTTGCTTCGGCCAATCTTTCACCAGGACTTCATCATCGACGACATACGAAGGCTGGGGATGCTCCATTTCGATGTCCCGAACTCAACTACATCGAGCCTTCCGACTCGGTCCCCTACGGCGAGAATGAGCCACTCGGTCGAAGTCAGCCAGACTGTGGTCAACCCCTACTACCGCCTCATCAGTGCATCCATGTAGACACACTCCGAGACGGGCGATTCGCGGTGAGCTTCAATGTATCCGTGCCCGACCTACAACGGTCGGCCGGCCGAGGATGGAGGGCAGCAGTAGCACGGGCTTCGAAAGCCTCTTCGAGGCTGTCTACCGAGGGCAAGCGACAAGCCGATGAGGCCATCAGTAAGTCCCTCGAGAGTGGCTACGTTGGTTACATGACCCTCCGGGACACGAGCAGGCCACCACCACCACATGTTATCAATAACCTTTATCGCAACAACCCCTTGGTGAAGGACTCATACCTGGTCTCGGATACCTACTTATGTGGTCATCTACCAGCCTTCATCGGGGCACAGTTCGCGTTCAAAGACAGCTCCAGTACCCCTTGCAGGGTGGTGTTTGACTGTCGGCCTACAAATGGACTCCTACAGAGTCCAAATTCGACAAGATGGTGCTTACACGACTACCTGCTACAGTGCTGTACCCATCCAACGGCGGTGTTCATGGACATCCGTCAGGCCTATAATCAGCTGGCGATGACTCCTACTTCCAGCGCGGTTTGCGGAACGGTGTTACAACGACCGTCTACCAAGTCTAACCCAAGCCCAAAACCGATGCTGACCTTATGGGTCTCGGTCGTCTTCGGCATGGCTCCGAGTGGAGGAGCTCTGGAGCTCGCCACCGCCCATGTCTGTCTTGAGGCTGAACAGCTGCTGTCGATGCTATGCCCTCCATCCGTCGGTACGCCTGCTGCCATTCCGCCCTCGCCTGTCGCCTACGAGACTGACACCTACCAGTATGCGCGCCCCATATTGGCCGCCGCGTACAAGGAAGATCTATCCCAGAAGGGATGGCGGGTGCTGAGAAAGTTGTCATCAACTCTGTCATGGCGAGACTACGTGGACGACTGGGTTGTGCTCGGTCATCACTACATCCAGACAAGTAGATGCCGAGATGTGATGCTGTCGTGTGGCAATCATCACCTATTCACCTTCCCCCCAAGTAAGACTCATGAGAGTTGGAACCTCGGGCAAGATCCGGTCGCCACGGTGTTGGGCTACGAGTTGACAGCCGACGACTGCCTCCGACCGATCATTTCGGTAGAGCTCCTGCCTGAAGATGGTACTGCCACTAAGAGGATGGCCAGCAGCGCCCTTGCCGGGTTGTACGACCCACTGGGACGGTACTTGGAGATGAACATGAACTCCAGGTTGATCTGGAAGAAGGTCGTGCAAAGCATCAACGACTCTTACCCATCGGCCTCGCCCACCCAGTCGTGGACCCTCAAGCCACCTGTTGCAGTCGTCGCTGAGATCAACCAATGGATCGCTCGCCTTAGAGCCCTACCACCAGTTCCAAGGTTCATCCCCGTCAGGCCCGGACCCATGCTCGAGAGCGCCTCCGATCGCCTTCATCACTGCGAGATTATCGTGTCATGTGATGCCTCGAACCAAGCATGGTCGGTCGACACGCGGTCCCGTTTGGACCACGACTGCGAGCCCGCGGTGGCCTCTTCCCCCGGTCACAGTCAAAGTCCGACCCTTCTCTGACTACTCCAAGAAGAGAACTTCATGCACTGCTGCAAGCTTCGAAGGAGGTGCTCTCTTTATGTCGTGCGTGCAAGCTGGATCGCACCCTGCAGTGCTCCGTCACAGTCATGACCGACTCCCTGATCAACCTGCAAAGGTTACAATGGGCTGGAACGGAGAGCCACGCTGAGCTTGAGCAGGAGCTGAAGAAGTCTCGCAGAAGGACCATGACGGTGCTAGACTTGACTAAGGTCCTGGCAATCCGTGAGAATCTGCTGCGGACTTCGGCCGCGGTGGACTCACTCCGCGTCATGCACATTCCCTCAGCCCTCAATATTGCGGATCCAGCGTCTCGCTGCATGCCCGATCCGATCAGTCCTGCTAATCTTCGTATCCTCGAGAACATTCTGGACAACCCCAATCCGACCTTCGGCTGGTTCATGTGCCTCGCTCTCTCCTAGAACCCGAAGATGAGGAGCCTCAGGATTCGGGTGACAAGGTGGACCTCTGTATGAGCACCCAAGCACCGGTCGCTGGGCCCTTACCGACTCCCCTCACTGACGACGACCATCTTCCAATACTGACAGCGGATGAGATCAGTGACGGCTCGTTCGAGGCCTCCATCCAAGACTCGGTCAAGCAAGATACCCTCCACAACGCCATTTTTCACTACTTAGCCGACCATAAGACCACCCCTGGCATCAGCATCAAGAGGCTGAGGGCATTGAGCAACCAGTATAAGGTCACCAACGGTCGTCTATTCAGATGCACCTTACAGCGCCCCGGTGGCTCGGTGTTGGAGCAGAGAGTTGTGGGGGGAGGAGCACGGCAACTGCAACAGAAGTTGGTCTGCACCAATCATCTTGCCCATAATCACCTCGGCGCAAAAAAGCTGTGGCTTCGTCTCCAGGAGACCTACTACTGGACAGGGATGCGCAAGTCGGTCGCCAACTTCCTCAAACAGTGTCGTCCGTGTCTGCGGACCCGTGCATCCAAGAACTTCCGCAGCAGCGCTGGAGTCAAGAACGTGGCCAACCTCGCCCCGGGACAAGTGATCGGCATTGACCTCTACCTTCCCAACGTCAAGAGCGTGCCCTCTGATGCGACAGGCGATGGCAATGTGTCAGGCTGTATCGTGTTCACCGACATGGTAACGGGGTTTTTGCGGTCTTACGCCGTGAGGGGGTGTACCGCGATTCGTCCATGATCGATTGGTCCACTGCAGCTTCGATCCGAGATTGTTTCGTACAAATTTCGGTTCATTCATGATCTTTTCGTACATCGAAAAAGTGCATGTTTTGGTTACGATTTTTTCATCCATAACCGGTTTCGTACACGATTATTTCGTCCATGGGCGGTTGATCCAAAGATATGCTCGTTGTGATTTATTCGGCCACGATCTTTTCGAAAAAAATTCATTCGTCCAATAGTGGTTCGTACATATGAAACTGACGACACGGAAATGTTTATCGGGGGGGATGAACCCACGACCTCGGGATTACGAGCATTAGCTACTAAGCTACTCCCCTGTAAGACCTCTACTGAAATCCAACAAAGTACCGCCCATACGATACCCAACCTATTCAACTTGGCTCCATTCATGTTTGGAGCCTCTAGGCACTGGGATCACCACAGAGACAACCTGATGTGGGGGAGTGCTAGATCGTCACCACTGGTGACTCACCAGTAGAGGCGGCGGTGAGATTCTTAAGTCGGAGTAGGTGATGGTAATAGCGGAATTGGTAGAGCTCCCGGCTTGCATGACGATGGTCCCGGATTCGAATCTGGGTAGGGGTAGATGGTAGTGGTGGCAGAGTTAGAGCATGATTGGACGGAACGGCGTGGATGAAAGAATCATGTACGTAAGACCCGTGGACGAAAGAGGTGTGTATGAAAGAAGATGGACGGAAGTAACATGGACGAAACAAGCAGGATGAACCCTACCATGGATGAAACAATCGTGGACGAAACCTACGATGTATGAAACAGCGATGTATGAATGGAGGTTCCCCGCCGTGAGGGGCCCCCTTACCAGTGCGTCCATCGTCGCCGGGTTGCACCCCGTCTTCACCAACTCTGTCACACCGGCTCTGCTACTGTCAGATAATGATCAGTCCCTCATCTCCAGTACGGTAGCCTCGTACTGCTTGGGTCGCGGTATAGTACATCTGACGGCTCCCGTCTACTCTCCAGCCCTATGCATGTGGGGACGAGGCCACCGAGAGATCACCCAGAGTCTAATGTCATGCATCAGCGACTCCACTGGGATCTTCAAAGGTAGGTCATGGTGGGACCTGGTGAGTAGCATCTGTCACAACTCCAACTGTCAGCACAGAACTTGCTGCGAAGGTTCGGGCAGAATCTGGCAAGAACTACAAACTCAGGGTTGTCGACTACCTTGCTCACTGGCAGATCTTCCGTGAGCGTTCTCGAGCTCGCACTCTCGCAGGTGGTGGGAAGCAATGCGACCTCTCCCCCGGCGACCTCGTCTACCACCTCAGAGAGGGAGTCTCGAAGCTCGAAGATCGCGTGCGAGGACCCTATGAAGTAGTGCTCTTTGAGAAGGCCCGTGCCACAGCTATCCTACGAGGCGGCAGTGGTCAGAACTTCCGAGCGTGGGTCTGTAATCTGGTACGAGTTCCAAAGCGAGAGGATCGTTTAACCTCACCTTCTGACGACGATCCTTCGAGTCCCAGCGACGAGGCCCACGTCGATGCTCCCAGGCCCACGAGCCGGAATGTCACAGCTGATGAGTATCTGGATCGACCTCCGCACCATTGGTCCCTCGGAGATCTACCCCCCATCGCGGTGTTGCCTCCACCTCAGAGACCGTCCCCTACTTCCCTAAGGCAGTGATGATGAACCGTATATTTATTGTCCGTTTGACTAATTAATTCTATTGATTCCATTGTTTTTGCCGCCGGAGAATTCACTCCGTGACGCGGTAACGTAAGTGTGACGGCGTCGCAGTGATCCTGAGATGCGTGTATTAGCTGGCGCGTGACGCAGCTCCGTTGTGATTCGCTAAGTGGACAAGATCGAGCGTTTCATGATATCACTGCATGCCAAAAGACCACCATTATATATTCCATCAAACTCAAGTCTCTTTCCGTCTTGAGTGTCGTGTCTTGAGTCCTTGTGGTATCTCTACTCTAGCTACAAGGAAATTCCTTGAAGGAATTCGGCCATTTGTCGATTATCAGGGCGCGCGCCACTTGTCGATTATCAGGGCGCGCCCTAAATTTAGTGACAGATTTTGAGAATTTAGTGACGGACCCTGGCAGTGTCCTAAGGGGTACGCGAGTACATAGCTGACCTATTGCGGGCGAGCAAGCTTCACCTAGCATGCTGCGCGCACCATCGCGGTTATCGCGATGAGAGCCGCTCTAGCACGTACCTTTCCAAAAGCCAGGATCGTGGCGCTGTACAGTGACAAGTCATACAGCGGGGAACCATACATCGCTGTTTCATACATTGTAGGTTTCGTCCACGATTGTTTCATCCATGGTAGGGTTCATCCTGCTTGTTTCGTCCATGTTACTTCCGTCCATCTTCTTTCATACACACCTCTTTCGTCTACGGGTCTTACGTACATGATTCTTTCATCCACGCCGTTCCGTCCAATCATGCTCTAACTCCGCTTCTTTCGTCCAGGGCTTTTCGTACAATCCTTTCGAACACGTGAGTTTCGTCCACGCTACTTTTAGACATATGTGACGCCGCGGCGTCACATATGTCTAAAAGTAGCGCGCCACTGCCACCATTACCATCTCCCCCTACCCAGGTTCGAACGTGGGACCATCGTCATGCAAGCCGGGAGCTCTACCAATTCCGCTATTACCATCACCTACTCAGACCTAAGAATCTCACCGCCGCCTCTACTGGTGAGTCACCAGTGGTGACGATCTAGCACTCCCCCACATCAGGTTGTCTCTGTGGTGATCCCAGTGCGTAGAAGCTCCGGACATGACTGGAGCCAAGTTGAATAGGTTTGGTATCGCATGGGCGGTACTTTGTTGGATTTGCGTAGGCGTTTTACAGGTGAGTAGGTTAGTAGCTCAAGCTCGTGATCCCGTGGACGTGGGTTCATTTCCTCCGATAAACATTTGCGTGTCGTCAGTTTCATATGTACGAACCACTATTGGACGAATGAATTTTTTTTCGAAAAGATCGTGGCCGAATAGATCACAACGAGCATATCTTTGGATCAACCGCCCATGGCCGAAGTAATCGTGTACGAAACCGGCTATGGATGAAAAAATCGTGACCGAAACATACACTTTTTCGATGTACGAAAAGATCATGAATGAACCGAAATTTGTACGAAACAATCTTGGATCGAAGCTGCAGTGGACCAATCGATCATGGACGAATCGCGGTACACCCGTCATACAGTTCCGACTCGTACAGTTGAAACTCGTACAGTATTATCTCGTACATAGAATTTCAGTACTTTTTGGAATTCTCGTACAGCTGGGGAATTTTTTAATCATTATTTTTGCGTCGCGCAAAGATAATGATTAAAAAATTGCCCGCGCGCGACTCTTCTCGACCCAGGGACTCCGGCACTTCAATCTCGAATCGCTTACTGTTGCGATCGGCTCCGGGTGATGCGCTGGATAACAGGCGCTCCAACCACTGCGCCAATTTCGCTTAGGCAAGACACTAGAGTTTATTGAACCGACCAATTTTTCTCAACTGCCAGGTGTGCACCATCCTCTGGGTCCTCTAGGTCTGTGGCCTTGAGTCTGAGCCCTTCTCATCGATAGATGTCACGAGCTGAAGGCGAGGATGCCCCGGGCATTGAACCCTTCTGCCTTTTGGATTGGAAATGGGTTTTGAGGAGAGTTGGCTAAGACAATGGTATCCCACGCATGTGGCATAAGTTCTAATCTTCCTGAAGGAATTTCAGCTATCTAAATAACTCCTTCACAAATTTGCCGCGATTTGCGTAAGGAGGCAGCTGTACCGAATTACCGGCTTCATCTCCGTAGACCATTTTAGCAACATCTTCGGTAGGTGGTCGGGCTGGATGGGGTCGATCAGTAAGTGATCAACACTGATGATGTCACGACGACCAGAGTCGGGGTGCACCACTCCCAAGGTCTTGTTGTCAAAGCCGGGTAGGGGTTAGAGACGAACTAGTTACCCTCCCACCGGGGGTCTAGTTTGTTAGATCGAGCAGGACCTAAGGTCTCTAATCTTGCGGGTGTATCACGCCTCGTACACCAAAAGCTCGTACCCTTTCTTTTCGTACACAACTCGCACACTGAATGCTCGTTCACCCCTTGGATCCGTACACCGTCGTTTCGTAGACTTGAAACTCGTACACATAATACTCGTACACATAAAACTCATACACGTCAAACTCATACACATAAAACTCGTACACCGTCAATTCGTACACCAGCACGACTCGCGCACTATGCTGCTCGAGTCGCAGTTTTAGGCCGCGCGCTGAGAGCAATGGCGGAGCGATGGAAGTTATATTGTCTATAGAGAGCGAATTGTTTGCGCCGCTCTGTGAGTAACTTTTCAGTAGTGTAAGTGGTGAGGTTAAGGTAACGAGTTACAAATCCAGAGGTCGTGGGTTCAATCCTATGTACAGGCCCGGCACTCAAGGGAGGAGATGTATATGTACGAAAAAAGCTATAAAACGCTTCCTCGCTACGGGCAAGGAATAAGTATCCCGAAGGTCTGAAAGCGAAGGTAAAGCCACCTCTCAGCAATCCTTGTAGAGCTTGTGGACAGTGCACCTCACAACAAAAGAACAAATTAGCCCCATTCATTAACACTTCTGACGGTCTAGCCTGTCTAGTATGATAACTAACCGGATAAGGATAGGCACCACACTCGTAGCAATAACGCAGTAAAGCCGAAGCTGAAGGTATGTAGAGGCCATCATGAGCGTCACCAGTGGATTTCGAAATACCTTGACGCAGAAGAACCCGATCAGCGATAGAGTCGTTCACCAAGTCGCTATGAACCAGAACAGCCACGGTAGGATGGTCAATTACCCAAGGACCGTTGAACTTACGGTAACAGTCGTCACCAAGGGTCTCACGCTGTCAAGCATGACGCTCACGCCAAACCTTACCAGGACCGTAAGAGTTCGGGTAACAGTAAGCCCATAGCCAATAATAACGAGCTTTATGGCTAGGATCATCAACATACTTGAGAATCGAGTGAGCGTAGTCGAAGGTATAACGTGGCTGAAAGTTCACACCAATAACGGTAGACGTCGATGAAGAAGCACCCAAAGGTCTAAAAGGAGGCAATGGCACCGGCTTAGTCAGCCTGTAAGGGCTAGAAAGTGGAACAGCAGGTCCTAGAGGAGCATTAGGGAAGCTGCAAAGAGCACTTCGCCTGCCCGAAGGTGCATCAGTACCACCAAACGAAGGTCTTGGAGCCCAAGGGGCAACAACAGCCTTAGTAGCCAGTTGTTGCCCGTATCTACTTAGTCCGTATCTATACGGAAGACCACGGATACGACCACGGATACCACCACGGCCACGTCTAACAGAGGCGACGGGGCCTGCCTTAGGCAGGGGAGGCAAAGACTTAGCACGAGGAGCCGAAGGTCTCGTCAAGGGCCGAATGGGAAGAAGCTGAGGGGCCCCATCATGACTCTCCGGAACCTCACAAAGGTCCACCGCCTGAGGCTGAGGCTCACTCATCACAGACACCGCATCGCCACAGCCTCGAATGCCGGCGAAGGTCTACCATGAGCAGTACTCGGAGCAGAGACCAAGGCAGCACGAAGGTTCTTGAGGAAGGAAGGGCAGGGCAGATAGTTCCTCTCAGCGAACTCAGCTGCTCCATCTTGGTGCAAAGGTCGCCGTACTCAGTGTCATCACCAGCCGAAGAGATACCTTGAATTTTCTCACGGACCGCATCAAGCCAGGAGTTGCTGCGAAACTCGCGCCACTTTCAGCTGCAAACGCGCAGCTCCAGGATGCCAGCTTTGCACCCAAATATAATATCCAACAGCTTCGGGCAAGAGAGAGCCATAGAAAGAAGTAGGAGGGGCATAATAAGAAGTAAGTATAGTCGAACCAAGGCGGAGATCAGTCCAGGGGCTAGCATAGAGGTTGAAATTGGCCAAGGTCTTGCACACTTCGTCTTACAGGGTTACTGTTCCTTTCCTTGCGCCGCCAGGACCAAGGAAACAGGAGTCAAACCTCACAACAGGTCGGCGTTGTCGTCAAGAAGGGTCTCGGGCCGAGTTCCATTCTAGAGGAACCTCAGAGGTAAGGTCGTCGTTATCGGTTTCTTCGTGAGCGGACTCGGCCTCCGGCGCCTTAGAGGAACTGCTCACATCGTTGTTCTCGGGCGAGTCTACATCCAAGGCCGAAGAAGAGGTTGATGAACTCATACCAGAACCGGATCGCACCAAGTCGGAGTCGTCCGAAGGTCCAGCTTCGTTCACCGAAGGTCCATCATCGCCGGTCTACCATCATCAAGCAAAGGACCACCATCACCAGCCGAAGGTCCACCATCATCAGCCGAAGATCCTTCTTGTTGCTCATCGACAACCTCGGGCACACCATTGGAAGCATTTCTGTCGTCCTGACTTGCGTTCTCAGTAACAGTACCTTCTTCTCTCTCCTCCCTTCTTGGGTGTATCAAGACTCGTGCACCAAAAACTCGTACACTGAATGCTCCTTCACCTCTTGGATCCGTACATTGTTGTGACGTACACCGTTGTTTCGTACACATAATACTCGTACACATATAACTCATACACGTCAAACTCATACATATGAAACTCGTACACCGTCAACTCGTACACGAGCACGAATCGTACACTATGCTGCTCGAGTCGCATTTTTGGCCCGCGCGCTGAGAGCAATGGCCGAGCGAAGGAAGTAATATTGTCTATAGTGAGCGAATTGTTTGCGCCACTCTGTGAGTAAATTTTCATTAGTGTAAGTGGTATAGAGGTTGAAGTAACGAGTCACCAATTCAAAGGTTCAATCCTATGTACAGGCCCGGCACTCCAGGGAGGAGATACAGTAGAAAGTTAAGTAGAGGCGGCAGAGCGCGGAACTTGCGCGAAAAATTTTTCGCAGGGTGTACGAAATGACGGTGTACGACTTGAAAGTGGGTGTATGTATGAAATGAGTATTTTGCCTACGAGCTTTCTGTGTGTGAGTTTTTCGTGTACGAGTATTTTGCGTACGAGTCGAAGGTGTACGAGTATTCGAGACATGAAAATGTACAAGTTTTCGGTGTACGAGTCATGAACATCCCTGACAATGACGGCGCGCGAATCCCCATCGAAATGACGGTGGTACATTCGCGCTGCTAGAACGCGCATGTCCCGTCGAGCCCACAACTAATGGCTCAATAACGCAACGAACCCACTTCAGCGATCAGTGATAACTGAAAAGGACGATCGCATGGACGATTTCTCAGACTTTCGACTTATCACATGGAGGTTCCGTGAAGTATACCGACATATACTTCCAGACATATGCTGGCTATCACCCGGCCGGTCGAGGGCATGCGAGTATGGGCATTTGACGCGGGTGATGCATAGGATTTGATATTCCATGATGGAAATCTCGCCCGCGCAAAGCAGCGGGGGGAGGAGTGCTGGAGGAAGGTAGTTAACGTATTGGATACATTCCGTCTCACATCTTCTTTGAAGCTCGTTGTTTTAGCTCATGTGCTGCCTAATAAGCAAGCTATGCATAGGATTTGACCCATCGTTCTCCACAGGTACTCTCCACACAAGCTGAGGCTGCGCAGCATACGTGCTAGTACAGTGCCAAATGTTGATGTTCATCGACATTAAGAAGTTAGATAAGTAGAACGAGTTCGTTAATTTCTCGGAAGCTCTTAGTGAAAGCTCATCTCGACGAGAAGAGAATGTTCTTTCGCAGTCCAAAATACGGTTCGACTGACCATTCTCTGCGTTGATGCTTCGCTTCAAGGGTTATCTTTCCGGGGCCTGAATGACAAGGTCGTTTTTATATGTTGCTTATGAGCTGCCTAATGAGCAAGTTACTGCCTTGCACGAGATCAATCGATGCAATCATATCCATTTCGTCTCAAAATGAAATGGGATGCGAATGAGATGCGTATCATATCCATTTCCATATCACTTTGTTCAATCATATCCGGACTCTCACTCTGTGGACTGGGATTGATGTTCCAGAGGAAGGTGATACGAAATCTGAGAAGGCTATGTGTGACGCTGTGCAGACTTAGTGTGCTGCTTAAACGTTGGGTGGACTTGGAGCCTCACGGATATGTCTCGAGTCGCTTCTGTAGTGAAGAACTACTCAGTGATGCTCATGTGTTACATATTGATCTGGGTACCACACAAGATCAAAAGCCGAGCCGCACGCCGTCTCAATCCGAGGCCCGAGAGCCTGTGGGCCGAGAGGCGCCGAGTAGAATGCGGATGGGGCCCGACTAGGCAGGGTATATACAAGTCCGAATATAGAGAGGAACAGCTCGCGGGCGTCAAAGATACCATGCAATACTACTGTAATCGAGTACGGGATTTGGCGGTATGGCTGCCGATGACTACTGAGTAAAGCAAATAGGCGGTCGAGAAGTAGTGGTAGCGGAACGGCCATGTGGCCATTTGGTGAAGACGACCGATTTGAACCATTTCGACCAGATTTTGAAAGATATGGCGAAGGTGTATAGTCCGCTAACTTTGGACGCATTACTTGGTACTGCAGGTTCTGATGCCCATGGTACAATCCCGTCCCAAGATGTGAAGAACGGTCGCGATTCTGTCCAGAAGCACGGGTGGAAAGTAATACTCCTTCATCAGAGAAGATTGGTGAAACTAGGATCACTCTCCCTGATTGGGATACTCAACCCAAGAGCTCAACATCAGTAGCTCATCATCATCTTCAACTCAACGTTCGTCACCTGCGAGTTCACCCTCTTCGGCCCGCTAATTGAAAACGAGGGCAGAGCATTGAAGTCAGGCGGAGGTACAGACTATTGCGCTGCGCTCTCTGTGGGTGTTTCATCCTCAAATTGTTGCTGATGTGCAGATGACATCAAGAGGCTGCTTAACTGAACGGTGCGAGGATAGGCTGAGGAAGGCTAGGATTCCACCTAAATCTTTCCTAATATTGTCATTATCTTGTCATATCCAAATAAACCTCTCGTGTTGAAAAATGACTACCGGTCCAGACATGGGAGCACCTGACAGCATATTACGCAGCAGTGATCTATTCTTTCATAGCATAGACAAGTACTGTACGCACATAAGGTACGACACTTACTCCTACCCTTCGTGGCCTAGTATTACCAGTGGGTTTGACTACCTGATTGGGACACACCCTGTGCTCCTGATTGGACTTGACGGCATCCACAATCCATGAACCGGATATAAAGTGTGCGGCACTTTAGTGAACAAAGCATAAGACCGAAGTTTACTGGCTTAGGGTGTACCATTCTTGGGTGTACTAAGCTGCAGTCCACGAATTTCGACTTCGATGATGATGGGGATACCGATTCAGGAACATTTACAGCCGCAGACATACGAGAATTCCCAGGACCGGTGAATTGCTTCTTATGTGGACAATTTCGCCTCACATAACCGACTGGTCCATACTTAGAACAAATCTCATTCCATTAGGAACCAACTACCTTGTTTGACTAAGTAGAAGCTCCACGACCCGCAGTAGCAGCTGTAGCCAGCCTTCTCGAGTGTCCAACACCAGCAACCAAGTAAGACATGTCCGCTTCCGTCGAGGCATGCAAAAGCACTCGATCCCTAGCAATTGCACGATCTAAAATGCGCTGCCCCTCAGTGGCGGCAGGAAGGTGAACTTGAACACTCACATGCTCAGGAGGACTATCAACAAAACTGGGCAAGCTCGGACAGGGCAAGATGAGAGTAGCGTGTCTGAAAGGTTAAGCAACCTTCTCAGATAGGCTGAATACGCACCAACCGTTTCCCCAACCCATTAAACGGTTGCTGAAACGACTTCCAACAATCAGCTTTGGTCTGAGCGAACCCTCGATTTATCGCAAGCACGAGGGTTCGCTTAGTAGCCTTGCCGGGGGGCAGCAATCGGCTTTAATAGCAGGAGCGTTACGCTCAAAGAACAGCGGAAGCAACCCCAACCGTTTAGGGTCATCCCAACCTTGAACCGTAGAAACCAAATAAAACTAGGACATTCACTCGTCAAGCATGATGACGGGTCATCAGTGTACACTGTACACTGTACAGGCTGCCAGTGTATGAGAAACACAACGGAAGCTTATGTTATCATACGCGCTGATGATGGGCGCGCACTCTCTAACGGCCAGCACGTGTTGCCCTAGGGAAGAGCACGCGTATGAGGGGCGGGGGCTCGACGGGATTGTGTTATACTAGAAAAAGTTTCAGAAAAGTTAGGAAAGGACGCACGCTGACAAGGGTTGGAGCTCTCATCGCTTCTCACTCCCCAACGCATCTTGGGAGCGTCACTGAGGTTCAACTATCGAGGCGTGCATGGGCTTAAAGTGTATCTTTGGATGTGAGTTGTTTGTGTACGGTTGTACTAGTTGGAAGGATCCTAGTTCTCCGCCTTGTGTATGCGTACACTAGCACGCAGACGCACATCTCTCCCCCAGATGCAATTGAAAGCGAATAATATCGACATCAAAGGGCTGGGAGGGAGTGGACAAAATTGGTAGTGCAGAAGCAGCAGATTGTTGTAATATTTTGCTAATCATGACGCAGTCTTTAGGATAAGTGATAATCATATGTGGACCAATGCTGCTTCCTCAAATGGCTACCATGATGGACAACACCGCCATCGGTAGGCTTGGCATGGAATAGGCTTGTAAGTTATGGGATATTGAGCTGGATGACGGAAAATCAAATCACGGCGCTTAGCCCTTGAGCATTGAGTTGAGGAAAAGGATTGATATCCGACGTCGCAGGTTCGATAGTAGTCGACCATTGCTCAAATGTTATGATACTTAGATGAGCTAAATAACGACGAATCTTCTTGTTGAACTCTTTAATGGTACGCTCAATCATACCAACGCTCTGTGATCCGCTAGATCATTCCCATACCGGCGTATAGGGTAGATGCGACAATGTAGTTTGAGCTTTACCGAAGTAGGAAGCTCGATCACTCTCGACCAAAGAAGGAAATATATCATAAGTCTGGTGTGTTTCCCGCAGAATCTCGGTCACAACATCAGAAGTGGGAGTATGATCTAATGGTAGAACTAGAGTATATTCAAAAAAAGTATCGATAAGTAGTAGGGCGTCATACTTGTTATATCCCGGGCCCAAGTCGTCAAGTTGAACCTTCGTGAATGGCCATTCTGGTAGCGGCCTTGGTAGGGGCTTGATCTTGAACCAATGATCGCCACGCTTCACTTGCGTACGAGCACATATGTCAGTTTCATCAATGATAGCTTCAGTATCCTTCTTCATAGAAGACCCAGTTGCGACTTGATCAACTCAGAACTTAGTAAGGTCTTGTTCTTCATGATGATATTGATGGGCTAGTTGCAGTAGCTGGTGATGAACCCAGGGAAAAGTGACTATTAGTCGTTCTTGATCGTCTTGATCATAAGTAGAAAGGGCTTTTTGTAGTTGAGGTGGTACGTAAGGGAGAATATTCAGAGGTGGTTGGAGAGAATGTGAGACAGGTGGGTCAAGACTTTGACCTCTTGTAGTCGATGGTAAACCATGAGGGCAAGTAGTGGTTGTAGTTGCGGGTGGTAGACTCGGACTTCTGGTAGAGTGACGGAGTATGGTGATCCTGGGCTTCTTGGGAAGATAGTCAGGTGGACTATTTTCTTGTCGTTCACGGATTGGTTGAGCAGCTTTATTAGATGTCTTTTTTGAAATAGACAACTCATGATATTCAGCCCGAACACCATTGACCGTCAAGAGTAGATCAGATCTTGTAACAGCATCAGCGGTGTTGTGCTTGCCCTCAACGTAGTGAAATTGTATAGGACGGTCATCACGAAGATGGCTGAAGATTATATTTGATGCAGTTCTGATTACTGAGAATGACTTAAGTATGAATGAAATCATGTTCCGGCAACAGCTCCTCAGTAGTCGGTAGTGAGTAGTTAGTCGGCAGCTTATCGAAGTCAGGATGACTATTGAAGATGAGTATATCATCCATATAATGTGTTAATGGTGGTAAATGATAGTCACCGGTAGAATCAACAAGGGTATGAAGCGGGCGCTTCGTCAGAAACTTTTTGTCGATTCGGCGCTGCCAAATGCTTTGGCACGCGCCGTGACTGGTCGATCATCTGGGCGCGCGCTAAAGTGTGTGCCGACGCACCTTGTGAAATGGACATGCCATCCGTTTGGATTGAAAGCGGCGTGTGAGAAGAATCAGAGTTCGGGGAGAATACGAAAATGCGCACCTATTCCAGTCACCTTGCGAAAAAAAACCGAGCGTTGCGGCCATAGGCTCGAAGCCTATCGTGCGAACGCCTAACGACGCTCGCCGAAAATGCCGAGAAAACCATTGCCGATGCAATGTCGAGAATTCAAGCATTTACGTTTTCGATCATGGGGAATCCGAACCTACGACTGAAATCAACTCAGGAGGTTTGAGTGATATTGAACACGCAAAACCGGCCAGAGAGGATAATTCCTATAACTTTTCTCCCAATAAGTTGATAACTGGGGTACTTAGCATAGGGTCGATCGATTTATTGGCTTTTTTGGCTAAATAAGACATGATCACCTGTTATCTCCAACCACGGAGATGTCATAACTGTATCAACGACTACATGATCAGGAGGTGGTGGTGGATACTCGATAGGCCCATTAAGTTCACAAGAAGACGAAGCCCAAGAGATTTGAAATAATATCCACATCCTTCAATATCAGATATGGGTAACTGAGCTGATAACTTGTTATGTGAAGAAATCTCGTTTTCTTCGCTAATAGTTTGGAAGGAGTCATAATGATTAGTAATAATTATGACATCTGGTAACTCTTTGAGTAAAGCATTGGCGAACTCCTGGTTGATAATAGTGTCGGTGCAACCGGCATCCATGATAATTTTCTATGAAGGGAATATGGGACAGAATACACGATGTCTTTGAGCATCATGCGGCTTTTGGTGGATAGCTGAGACTTCAAGTGTATCACGACTCGTACACCGAAAACTCGTACTCTTTCATTTCGTGCACGACT
>JABANP010000412.1:0-49030 GCA_013115135.1 Perkinsus olseni
CACGCGAGGGGTCAGGAGTGCCGCCTAGGAGTGGAGTGGTCGATAATCCCTCTTGTCTACTGGGAGTGATGGAAGCCCTAGGATCACTCTTCCTTCCATGCCGACGGGTACTAACACCAGCCTTTCCCATGTTGATACAATACGATAAGATAAGGTGGTTGTGGTCAGCGAGGACCGATGATAGGCGACCAAAGCAATGGACCCAGAGACTCAGCTATACATGGGGCTGAGAGCTCTTCTTGCTATCTTGCTACTTCTCAATGGATCACGATAGTGACACTGCCGCCCCCACCATTTGCTTCGAAATATTGGGCAAAGAGCCAGAGAAGAAAGAAATATCGGGGTACGACTCGCCCCGCTCGAGAAAGAATAAACACTTTCATTGTCACGATGCCTTACCGTCATATGATGCCGTTGTAGTTGTTCTCACACTGCGGTGTGATCCTGCGGCCCACCACAACGCTTATTGATATAGGCACATACGAAACGGGCTTTAAAGCGATGGAATAGAAGCTCAGAGACTTCGTGCCATACCTTACATTTACAGCATTGGATCCAAGACATAACATCTTCATCTTCATCACGAATCCTATAAGGTACGACATTAGCAAGGAGTTGAACCTCGCTGATAGACTTCTTGCCCTTATCTGAGATCTCGAGACGGCAGGTGCTATTTGACAGAATCTCTCTAACCTTATACGGCCCGACAAAATTGGGAATCATCCTATGGCCGGAGGGAGAGTAGACCAGCACCATATCACCGGTAACCACGTCTTTAGATGGACGAGCACCGTAACGTCTCTGATAGGCAACTTGTTGAGCTTCTTTAATCTTACTCCAATGCTCGCAGTAATCGGCGAACTTCAACTTGAAGGATGAGGCGTTATCACGGTGCAGCTGCTGTAGAAAGGACTGCTCAGCTGGATTAATAAGATGAGATACGCCAGCCTTCACTGCCTCATCATTATCCCCGATAGGATCGGTCGGTAGTCGACCGCAATTGGAGTAAAGAATATGTAGAGGAGATAAGTCGCTTCCCTTACCGTATGGAGTGGCATTGAGGGCCAGCTGAATGTGAGGAAGTTGCGCAGGCCAGCTGTCCAGAGGGGCGCCGGTCAGTGAACTTACTTGTAGGGCATGACGAACAAATTGATGTTTACGTTCATACCAACCGGCATACGGCCCTCCATGCGGCGGAAGCGTGACGATGATAATTCCAAGCTCACTAGCCCACTTCTTCAGGCGCTGCGATTGGTTAGTGCTGAGCCAAGGCGTATTGACAGCATAACCATCAAATACTAATATGCGCGGGGCTCCAAAGTCGCCGAATAACACCTCAAGATGGTGTATCAACTCAGCGATAGTGAGCGAGAATGTGGCTCTCAACCACGTGAACCCCGTTACCCCACAGGTAATAGATATAATAGCCCGAAATATCCTGTTAGGGTGGGAGTCACTTTTACCATCCGTCATTGACATGTGATCGACAGCAAGTACTTGACCGGGAGCAGTACCTTTGAAACGGACGCGCCCGAGCCGACGCTTGTGCTTGATGTGGGCATGGACCCTTTGACAGGCATCGCAAGTGGATAAGCGTCGTTTAACTGCCGTATGAAGATGACGGGTATAATATACTGCCCCAATAATCTCAGCTAACTTCGGATAGCCTAAGTGAAAATACTTGTCATGAGCCGCATCTATTATAGTGTTGATGTAGTCATTGGTAGCATGTCCACCGTGACCAATAGCGATGCGGGGTAGTACCTCACCCTCAGTATTAACAAGGGTGGTCCGATATAGTAGGCCATCATCATCACTGAGCTTATATAGGGGTCCTTCTCTCTCAAGAAAGCTCCTAGGGAGCTTGAAGCTTAGCGACCATTTCTGGCCGCGGTTATGCCACTCACGTATCTCCTTGAGAATGGGGTCGTCTTGTTGATGCTTCTTGATAGCAGCATGGTCAACGGGTAACCCTTGAGGTCCGTCTCCATCAGACTGGTCCGCATCCTCAGCTTCTGCTGATATCGCTGCAACAATGGCTGGCGACTCGGACTCGGTGGTGTCAGGATCATCTGGACAATACTGGACCACAGGCGTTCCAGATAACATTTGACGAACTTCTGACAACTTAACTTCAAACGGACCCAAGGGTAATAGGCCCCTGGAAGGCGCATCTGCGAGGTTCCGCTCGCTTTGAACATGTACGACCTTCCAGCCTTTTTTGACGCATGCCTCTCGAATAAATTCGAGCCAGCGCGTCTCTAGGGGAGTGAGTTGGCATTTGGAGTTCTTGGCCTTCAACCTGTAGATGGCAATGGCACTGTCGGATAGAATACACCATGATCTTTGCCCTTTCGGCTCCTTCTTCTGCTTATTGACGATAGCATCTATCGAGAGCATCAGCTCGCATGCTTTATAAAGGCAGTAGAGCTCTTTCTTTGGGATTGACCATGATGTCATTGCCACACCATATACCGACCCGGTTCCTCGTAGAGGGTAGATCACCTCATCCGAGTGAGTACCGGTATCATTGCCTGCATAGGCGGGACAGAAAGCCTGACATGCCCATGCGCTATTGCTGGAGTCACAGTACATGAATAACTCCTTGGCATTGAGTGCGCGTGGTAGGGCAATGCGGGGTCCATCATCGACGCTTCTGCACCATTTAATGAAGGCCTTTGTGTGCTTTGGGTCGATGGGACTGTCCCAGGCAGGATCTTCATTATAGGCCTCCCGCAGATTCATGCGTGCTCGAGTCGCTACTGCGGGGAATAGGCCTATGGGGTCATACCACTTCCCGTAGGCGCTCGAGAGCATCCTACGAGTGGTGGGGATAACTTGGGCCCCACTTAGGTCGGGCGGTAACTTGCAGAGAATGTGGTCGCAGTGTTCTTGGTGATCATCATTACATATCACCCATTGATAACCGAACTGCTTGAAGACGCCGTCGGACTGAAATGATGATATGCGCTTCTTACTCTGCAAGGCGAACCCAGCACCATTGAGGACCTTCGTGATGACGTCCTCATTCTCCAATAAGGTCGATACACTTGCGCTCGCTAGGCCGAGATCATCGACATACTGATAGAGCGAGCACCTTTTATAAAATGGTTTTAGTAGAGGGTACAATGCCTGGTGCAGGCAGGCACTCGAGCACCGAAGACCGAAAGGGAGCCTCTTCCATCGGAAGTAGACTCCATACAGAAATCCACCGCAAAAATCCGATGCCTTTGGGGATAATGTTATCGAGTGGTACGCTTTGCTTAAATCTAATGAGACCACATTGGGAGCCAATCTCCATTGCATAAGGTTGGAAGTGATTGGGGTAGCTCCTTCGCAGCTCCCAAGTCGAATAAACTCATTGGTCCGTCGCGCATCGACGGTGAGCCTACATGGCGTTGTCGAGCTAATAGTAACGTCTCTAAACACCGGATTTATGGGAACATACGACTTAATACCAGACGGCTCCTTACAGACCTCTACGGTACCACTAGCAATTAACTCCCAAAAGGCATCTTGTACTTGAATGTGTTGCGATGGCGACAGAGACTTCTCTAACGATCTAAACCGCGCCTCGACTTCTCTACGATTATTAAAGGGCCTGCGGTCACTAGACCACGGCAAATCATCTAATTGGTAATGGAATGTATTACGATTACGATCATCTACTATTCGCCTTAAGGGCATAGAGTCAGAAAATAATATCGACTCGTTCTTACGACTATCAACGTCGTCTTCACAGATAATAGTGGGTGTCGGCTCAAAGACTGCGCCGCATGACGATGGCAACAGTCCGTCCGACGAACTCAACTCTGCAGGGTCACCTGATGGGTCGCTCTCATTAGAATTGTGGGTTGCCTCTTCACCTGCATACCTCTCAAGTCCGTGCCCGCTTGTAACCACAGGCCTTGGACTCTCACTCGAGAAGCAAATATGCAGCCCGAGAGAGGATAAAGCAGGGAGGCCTAAAATCAAATCATAATCACTGGAGAGCGATTCCACCACGAGAAACTCCTGATACGAATTGGCTCGTGGAGTGCTACACGACAATGTAATACGAGAGATTGGGCGAAGGGTATTAGTTCCATCCGCCAGTCTTATGAGGCCACAGCTGGTAGCTACCTCATTAGTATTGCACTCACACGAAGCGATACCATTGGTTTCAATCCACGACAGAGAGCATATATTCACCGTTGAACCGGTGTCAATGAGAGCCTTAGCAGCAACATTCGGCTTAGAGTAGCCATAAGTTATACGAATATCAGCAGTAAGGGGCTTACAGTTATTATGATCATAAAGAATTGCTCCACAGCTATCGATATCGACACTGCCATCAGCGGCAGCGGTAGATGGTTGAGATTTGGCCACATTGGTGGTCGTATTAGTTGCCGGCGCAGAATGAGGGTAAGGACATTGGTCCCCTCTACTGCATTGGCCGGTTACGTAATAACGATAGCATATCTTTGAGGACTTGGCAGCCTGATCTACTCCCCCAGTTGATTTAGAAGGATTAACACCTACGCTAGGAGCAGGACGAACAACTTCAGATTGGCCTGTCCCATGACTGAAGGTGGCTGCTATATTACGATCATGACTGAAGTGACACTTAGTACCAAAGCGACAATATTTCCCAGCAGTGAATACTCTGCATGGGATTTTCTTAGTAGTGGCATCCGTCTTCGGACTGCTGCGTGCTGCTGCATTACGGGTTTGGATCTTGCTCTCAAAATACTCGGCGGCTTCTCTGGTCTCCTCCAAGTCGGCGTATCTCGGACCAAAGTAACCTTCGATCTTCTCACGTAAGTCATCTCGGAGGGATTCCCTAAACTTAGCCGCGATATCTTCATCGTCAATATGACGACTGGCCGCCACTTTCATCAGCCTTGCTTGGATCTCCACGCGCTGAGCAAACTGCGTGGGGGTTTCTCCGGGCTTCTGCCTGAGGGATTGCCAATTCTGCCGTAAAGATATCTTACGCCAGGAAGCATAGGTAGGTTGGTTTCATCGAGTCTTTCCCAGACCTCATCAACTGATAGTCCCTCGATAAACATATCCTCCACTCTGGTCTCCACTGGATCATCTAAGCATCTGAGTAAGTAAAGTTGGGCGGGGAGTCCGTCGAGCTTAAATAATTTCAAACTCCTCTCCACTTTAGCCTTGAATTCTTGATATGGGACATCATTTGATGGCCCAGACCATGGCTGCTTTACACATAATCTCAATTTTTCGACGTCCAGAATGTCGGTCTGTATCGAAGATTCGATCCCGGTAGAATATCGCGTTGGTGTCACACGCGAGGGGTCAGGAGTGCCGCCTAGGAGTGGAGTGGTCGATAATCCCTCTTGTCTACTGGGAGTGATGGAAGCCCTAGGATCACTCTTCCTTCCATGCCGACGGGTACTAACACCAGCCTTTCCCATGTTGATACAATACGATAAGATAAGGTGGTTGTGGTCAGCGAGGACCGATGATAGGCGACCAAAGCAATGGACCCAGAGACTCAGCTATACATGGGGCACAAACATCGGCTGTCACTAAATTCTGTGTCCTAATCACTAAATCTAGCGCGCGCCCAACTGATCGATATCTGCGCGCTTTCCTACTGCTGCCGCCTCTTCCGGAGTCCGGAATCCGGAGCCGATTAAAGTGCCCTTGGGTAACCCTTTGGGTTTATGGTTGCCTTGGGTAACCAGAAACGGTTTCTGATTCGGGGTCCTGGTTGCGCGCGCCCAACTGATCGATATCTGCGCGCTTTCCCACTGCTGCCGATCCCTCCGGACTCCGGAGCCGATTACATTGCCCCTTCCGGTTTCTGGTTGCCTTGGGTAACCCTTCGGGTTTCTGGTTTGGGTAACCCTTCCGGTTTCGGGTTGCCTTGGGTAACCCTTCCGGTTTCGGGTTGCCTTGGGTAACCCTTCCGGTTTCGGGTTGCCTTGGGTAACCCTTCGGGTTTCTGGTGGCAAATCTTTTGTTTTTCTGCTGAGAGCCAACTTCATCACCATGCCGAGAGCGGAACGTGTTCGCTGGTTGTATACGATGGGTCATGTGCGCTATGAGCAGTGCAAAACGCAACACGTGCCTGGGGAACGCGGCGCGCAGATATCGATCAGTTGGGCGCGCGCTACTTTTAGTGATTAGGACACAGAATTTAGTGACACTCGATGGACGTGCCTATACATGGGGCTGAGAGCTCTTCTTGCTACTTCTCAATGGATCACGATAGTGACATATATCTTTCTCTGTGACACAAAAGATGCACGATGGTGGGATTGAACCCCGGACCTACATTAGACTCGCGTATGGTCCCAGGCATCGCTGCAGCTAAGATCTACGCACTCCCCGTTTCACCTTGTCAAAGCGTTCCGTGCGTAACGCCTGTCCTATCACAGTTGTTTAGATTGCCATGTCGTCGTCGTCGGATAATAGCACATCATCATCGCCATCGCCAGCTGCTGCAGTGAGCATGCTTGACCAGCTACAGAAGGTCGCTCTAAGAGCGAGAGATCAGGCTGAGGATGTTGGTGACGATATACGCGTTGGAGCTGGTAGTGAATGGGTCTTCCGCTCATCCACTGCTTATACGTTACAGAATACTGTCCGTGCCGAGAGGGATGTATTCGGGCATGTGACTGAGCACCTTCGCCTGCAGGTCGACCGGCAACCCCAAAGGCTACGTTTGACCGTATTAAGGTTGGGATGAGATGCCAAGTGGAGCCCTTCCAGCGACGAGGGGAGATCGCCTATATTCAGCCAAATCATTGTGGACTTGGTAGTAGACTGGGAGAGCGTCGCGAGCAGGCTCTTTCTTACATTCATGTGAGGATCAACGAATTGATACGATAATACGAAGGTCGTCACTCTCATTCAACGGCCCCAGCCAGAGTCCTGCACGGCCGTGTACTTACTTAAAACTGCTGAGGGTGAAAAACTTTCGTGGCTTATCGGCTGGTCCAATCGCAGCGTACCTACCATCGACCATCGGTGGGTCATACGTGCATCGACCATCGGGGAGTTTCAGGTACCTGGGTTGGTGTTAAACTAGATGAACCCTGCGAGGATCCTAGACAAGACGGTACTTTTTTGGATGGTAGAAGATATTTCGAAACCGAGCCTGGATACGCCTTATGGACCCGGCCTGAAGCTGTAAGTGAGAATTGCGCATGTTATGGTAATGGAAGCTAGATGGCCCTCCCATGGTCGAAGGATTGCGTCTAAGTCTTCTATCTGGGACTTTCCTATAGTTCAGCTTGACTAGCGAATAAGTTGCAAGTGTCGACTATATAGGTGCTAGGACCAAGTATATAGTAGGCTCTAGTATCGAGTAGTGAGGCGCCCATTAAGTTTTTGGGTTGTGTGAAAGAAGTCGTATCGCAGATTATTGTCAGGTAACCTGCGGCCCTGAATTCACCCCTATTGATCCCTTCGCCGATCTTTCCTCATCGAGTGACGAAGAGTAGTTACTGTTTCTAATGTTCTAAGCTTTGCTTCAGTAAATGGGATGGTACGGGTACCATGAACGCTGGGATGCAGTGATGGTAGACTCTACCCTCTCCAGCCATTCGACGGGCCGTGCTGGCCTTTCACTCACTAGTGGTGGACTGTGCTAAATGTGTCTGTAGGACCTCTATGTATGCTGTGTGTGTGGCCTGTAAATGTTGTTGCAGGTCGATTGTGGTCGATCGCCGTCATCGCTTGTCCGACATTCCTGCTGGCCAGTACTTGCAGCAACTTCTTGTCAGTAGAATCACGAATTTTTATGACTATGAACAAACCCAAGGTGTACGTCGCTGGTGTCGGCATGACACCCTTCATTAAACCAGGGAGGTACCTCGGTTTTTCACGATGATTTTCCGGGATCCGAGGCCCCCTTCAGGAAAGATATCGACTACGTTGATCTTGGAACACTTGCCATTCAAAGAGCCCTTAGAGACGCTGGGATATCGGGCCAAGGTAGTAATACCAACATCCGTATCAATATCTTACGTTCCTTTACCCTAGACATCGAAGCGGCCTATGCCGGCTACGTCTACGGTGATAGCACCTGTGGGCAGCGTGTCATCTATCAGGCTATTGGCTGTACTGGTATACCGGTTGTTAATGTCAATAACAACTGCAGGTATGCGGTCTCGCTAGACTCCAACCCACATCGGTCCATTGTTCAGTACCGGGGCCTCGGCTCTGTTCCTGGGGCGTCAGGCCATCTTGGCGGGTATGGCTGATGTATGTCTCGTGGTGGGGTTCGAGAAAATGGAAAGGGGCAGCCTTAGTTCCAAATACACTGATAGGTGAGTCATGTGACCGTGCAGGAAGGGTCGATGGAAGCAACCGCCCCACCGTAACGGAATATTGGCATACTGTCGCCTTCGCTCGCACAGTGGCTCGATAAAGAGGCGTTAGGGGCTGTCATCACTTCAGAACGGATCCCCTAGATCGCCACATGGTAGAAATGGCCTCTATGCGTGGTCTAGCGGCTGCACCGGCCCCTCCACAGCTCTTTGGCAATGCTGGTATCGAGCACATGGAGAAGTGAGTCCAGTTTTTCGTCGACTAACCCATCGTCGCTTCGGATATTCATCCGTCTATTCTGTAATCATCGATTGCACTTTTACCTATAAGGGTAGTTTATCTTCATCGACCGTGTATTATAACTTGACTTATGAAATATTGTTGATGTAGACGTAAATTTATTTATGTGTTAGTATAGGTATGCAGAGACATTCTATATGTACTAGGTGATGGTACTGATGGATAGTTCTCTCGAAGTCTGCTTGTGCGTAGAGGATAACCAGGCTGATGCCATCTGTAGGTATGGTACGACAGAGAGGCAGCTGGCATGCATAGCTAGCAAGAATCATAATCACTCGGCCAACAACCCCTACAGCCAATTCCGTGACCACTATACTGTTGACCAGGTCATAGCCTACCCTTCAATAATGTATGATCACTCAGCCCGTCATCAGGTGTTGGCCTCGCCGAAAGTGTTTGGTCCTCTCACCAAGCTGCAGTGTTGTCCCACCTCGGACGGCGCCGCTGCTTGTGTGCTGATGAGTGATAAAGCGGCCAGAAAATACGGGTATGTAACGTGTAAACACACACAATAAGTCTCGTGTGGTCATAGTTATTGAGACAAATTGCGACTGACCGTAGATCCAGATTCATCGTGGTCGCTTCGGTCCCCCTCCAGCCTAGTACCATCTGATGTCCACCTTGTACCAGGAACTTCCCTGCGGTCCCTGTTAGGTTGCTTGACCAAGCCGTGGAGATAGCTGGTATGTCCCTGGTGGCTGATACTCCCGCTACCTTCACCACCAAGAGTTGTATGGATGTGGTCGGTAGAGACATGACGAAGAAGGCGATAGCCGGAGTCTTGGCCCAAACCGGCCTCAAGATGGGCGACTTCCAGGTGATCATGTGATGGAGGGAAGTGCGAGAATATATAGTATATCGCCTCTTATCGGGGAATGTGCGGTTTCATGGGTGGATTGGAATCGTGGAATAGTCATACTCAAGCTTGAATATTCCTGGCACTGGAGATAATATCTCATGCAGGCTCTCTGTCGTTCCACGAACCGCGACCTAGGGAAGCACCGCTCTTCTGCCGTCGAACTAAGAGCCGCGTCAGTGAGAGAGTTATCACATCCTATATTTGGAGTCCACCTTCTATGAGAATGTACAGGCTTGAGTATAATACCCTCTGCAGGTTGTGGAACTTCACGATTGCTTTTCGGCTAATGAGTTGATCACGACGGAGGCTCTCGGCCTATGTAAAGAAGGAGAAGCAGGCCCTCTCAACGAGGATGGAAAATTCACTTATGGCAGCGACAACATGTAATGCTTCTCTCTCACAATGGTTCGCACTATTCTCTATAGCTGCGTCATCAATCCCTCTGGGGGTCTCATCTCCAAGGGCCACCCTCTAGGGGCCACTGGCCTCGCTCAATGCTGTGAGCTTGTCTGGCAACTCCGTGGCTGTGCTGATAAGCGTCAGGTGATGAGCCTATATCCAGTACGGTCTCATACCATCTTGACAGGTACCCGCTGTAAGGAATGCCCTACAACATAACCTTGGTCTGGGCGGAGCCTGTGTCGTGGCTGCATATAGGAAAGTGAACAATGCCTCACCTACCAGGGCCCTGCCTAGTGATCCAAGCGTATTGGAATCATGGGAGAGAGAAGGTGTTATCGTCGGGACTCAGATGTCGATTATCCTCTCATCGCCTGGGTGCCCCAGTGAGCTAATTACTGCTCAGGTTGCCCCTCCTCGAGTCGCCCCGCGGCAGCAACGGCCCTTGTGAGCAGACTATAAAGGCATCTCCTTGTCCTCATTGGTTTAACTTCGCTGGCCAATCTTCATGACGCTTTCATTGTTTGCAGTGCTCAGTGCACAATCTACGCATTTTGATGCCTGTGTTAGTCGACCCTTACGGGAACGAGCGTGTCCGGCAAGATGCTGGATCAGCAACTGAATGGATCGAACCCGGTTCGATATTCCCTCGTATACCCGCTATTGCACATGTCCACTCGGCGCATTCACGGGCACTCAGGATCACACAACTCTCTAGTTCCGAACACCGACGTATCAGTACAACATGACGATATCGCGCGTGATCAGCCTTGCTGCTGGAAGCGATGGAAGTACTTGGTCTTATTAGCCACCATGGACAGGTTGGATGTTTGAACTCCGCCCGCTCCACGATGATAATTCCTAAATGGTATCTTACGTCGAAGCGTGCAACCCGCAGGAGCTCACCTCTGTGTTGTCCAGAATTGCCTGGGATCCTTGATGTTCCGAACCTCGATCATCACCTAAGGGACCATCAGGGTTACTGGGTTATAGACAATCGATACACTGCCGAGGAAAAACTTACGTTAGATTTATTCCGCCACATTGGCTTGAACCTATCAGCCGGCAAACGAGAGCGATTGGCGTTTGGATGATAACTGAGAGCAGAACGATGCTAGAGAAATGCCGAGGCAGGGATTAGAACCTACGCGCATAACGGCTTGTTTGCTCCACAAGAAGTCACGGGCTCGTTGGCGAAGTCATGGCGGTACGTACCTGCCCGGGGATGGGTGAAAGCATACGATCGGTAGAGGGGCCTTACTAGTGGGGAAGGCTGCAATCGACTGAGTTCTGACGATCCTTGGCTTCAAGGGAACGGCAAGGAGACCCCCGGCTGATTGAAAGACCTACAGAGGTTTAGGTGGGCTATATGCTGGGTTCAGCGTTCAATACCCTCTTGCACGTTGAATAGGTTGATCCAGGTTTAGGGTCAGGGAAACTGACTTGCCCTAGATTGGTGATACTCTTCGGATGCCCTGGTGACTTTTCCAGTGCTGATACGCTCACACTTCGCACCAGTGCCATGGGAAGCACTAACAGAAAATCCTGACAGGGCCGAAGCTAGGTCCTTCCAACTAGTCACGCGTGACATAAAGAAGTTGTGCAGTCCTTGGATTAGCAAGCCAGGACACGATCGTGGTCCGCGGCTCATCCATAGTTCTCTAGCTTGGTCAATTCTGGCTGGGACGAGATGCCACCTCATCCAGTTTGATGCGCTTCGATCGGAATCGGCAGGCGGCCGATTCCAGCAGCGCGAAATCCTGGCGAATCCTGGCATCTCGTTTGTTACACAATGGCACAATCGTACGAGCTAGAGCTTCACCCACCGATCCAGTTACACTCGATACATTTACTAGTGAAGGCGTCCTCAACACCTTGCGCGAGAGTTTATTATTATACAGTAATTACCAATTGCCAGATTGAGCAGTGGAATGACGTGCGCAGCGGCAGGGTAAGGGTTTGCGTTTTTTGGGCGAGCGAGATTGTTCCTGCGTTAGCGTCGCACGTCATGAAATGGTGACGATAACGTGTGTTGAATAAGTCTATTTTTGACAAGGAGAAAATGGCCGCTTCTCCCAAGGAACTCTGTAGTGAGGTGATGGACTCCATGGACTACACTCCAGGCATGTCCCTCGATGACATGGTCTCTAATGCACCTTGCCTTGGCAACATGAAATGTAAGAAGGGAGAGACGTTCTCCTACCTGCAGCTAGTTCGTGTATTTCACCTCAGGGGTGTATTGCCTTATGCTGTAACGGAGTGGCTTCTGCTTCAGGTACTGATGCCTTCGTCCGGTGTCTTGAAGCTGAAGGAGTTAAATACATCTTCGGTATCCCTGGTGAGGAGAATCTCGATTTGTTGGAGTCAATCCGCGTAGCCGAAGAAGAGGGTCGAATTAAATTGATCCTTACCCGTCACGAGCAAGCAGCTGGTTTTATGGCGGCTACTGTAGGCCGGCTAACTGGTCAACCTGGTGTCTGCCTCTCGACCCTGGGACCCGGTGCTACCAATTTTTCCACCGCTGTTGCATATGCTAAGCTCGGTGGTATGCCCATGTTGGCGCTTACTGGGCAAAAGCCTATCAGGCATTCCAAACAAGGCCAGTTCCAGATCGTTGATATCGTCGACCATTTCCGTCCTATTACCAAGTTTACTAAGCAGGTTCCGGATGCGGGTAAGAGGGCTTAGGGATATGTGGTTCTTTTCCTTCTGACGCTCGTCTAGGCATATTCTCGTACTTATCGTTGCCTCAGATGCTATTCCATCGCTCATCCGTGAATCTGTGCGTGAGGCTCTGGAGGAGAAGCCTGGCCCGGTACATATCGAACTCCCCGAGGATATTGCTGAACATCATCTGGGTCCTAACGAGTACTTGTTCCCTATTCGGGAGGTTCGTCGACCCGTACCCGATGCCAAGGCGATTGGCAAGGCCGTTGCACTTATTCATGCCGCCAAACGGCCTCTTCTGTGTATTGGCTCCGGCTGCAACCGCAAGCGTACCAGCAAGATGCTGCGTAAGATCATAGAGGAGGCCGGTATCTACGCTGTGAGCACGCAGATGGGCAAGGGAGTTGTCGACGAGACAAGTCCTCACTTCCTTGGGGCCCTGGCTCTCTCCCAGAATGATTGGGTTCACACTGCCGTCGACTGGGCCGATCTTATCGTCAACATCGGCCATGACTCGGTGGAAAAGCCTCCGTTTTTCATGAAGCATAACGAGAAGCCTATCGTTATCCATGTCAACTTCTACCCGGCCGTAGTGGATGACGTTTACTTCCCTCACCATGAGGTTGTGGGCGATATTGGCAATGCAGTTTGGCAAATTTCTGAGACCCTAAAAGCCATGCCGAAGCCTCACTGGGACTTTGCCGTTTTCGAGAAGGTGAGTTTAGGAGTACTTGTACTTTGTTGACCGTATTGTCTCTTATTCAGATACGTGAAGTGGCACAGAGGCGAATGCATCATTCCATCTATACCACGTCGGATGCCTTCCCGATGGATATTCGTAGGGTTGTCAAAGACGTACGAAAATGCATGCCTGACAAGAGCGTTGTATGCCTTGATAATGGTATGTATAAGATCTGGTTTGCGAGGCTCTATGAGGCCCGAGAGCCCAATACACTGCTCCTTGACAATGCTCTAGCAAGTATGGGTGCCGGTCTTCCCTCTGCTCTAGCCGCCAAGATGGTTCGGCCCGACCACAAGGTTTTGGCCGTGTCCGGTGATGGTGGTTTTATGATGAACTCCCAAGAATTGGAGACTGCTGTTACTCTTGGTCTGGACGTCATACAGATTGTTCTCAACGATAATGCTTATGGTATGATCGAATGGAAACAGAGTGCGTCTGGGATGCCCAAGTGGGGCCTTCAATTGAATAACGTTGACTTCGTCAAGTACGCTGAGGCCTACGGTGCCAAGGGGTATCGCGTCACTAGAGCTGACGAGCTCACCGAGATCCTTAACAAGTGCCTTGACCAGCACGGTGTCCATCTAATCGAAGTCCCTGTGAACTACGAAGCCAGTAACCGCACTCTCAACGTCGACGTCCCTGACCATGTTAAGGAGCTGAGAGGGATCCTGAACAAGGAGTTCAAATATTGAATGCAACAAGCGAGCAAGCCGAGAGTTATTCTACTATCATTCAGAGTTATTAAGATTCACAAGGGGCGAATAGAATTTTTTCGGTGTTACCCTTTGCTACTACAACTTCGAAATATTGCTGTCTATCTGATATGCTAACAGTCATAATTGAAGCATTATACTCTTAAAGGCCATCATTATCATCATCGTCGATTGGAGGGTATAATTGGTTATGCTAGCATCGATTTTACGAGTGCGTATAGCACTTTGATCTTTGTTCTGACCTGTTGCTGCTGCTCTTTACGTTACTGTTCGTAGTAGGAGGCTCCTACTACTAACCCTACTAATATCAGAGCCGAGGGATCGGTGTCTGTTCAAGACCATCCTGGAGCTATGTCCTACGGATAGTAACCGCTCTGGCTGGTAGAGACCAACTTATACTTGACAGCAACCTCTAAGTGATTGACCTTTATCTCTAAAAACCTTGTGCGTTTTATTTCAGTTTTAATGGGGTGTGGTTTACATGAAACGTGCACTGATGTGTTGTGTCATTCTGAACCCTGGTCAGTGCTCATTCCGCAATCGCTACTTTCGAGGTGAATCGGCTGTAGTGTTTGCGAGGGCCGGCGAGCTACCTGCTCAATTCGGTAGAAGAGCATAACTCTCCCACTCTCAAGCTATTGTGCTGATGGAATGAAGTGCATTATGTCTTTCAAGACAGCATTCCTCGTGCCTCGTCATGGCATCTGTTAAAGGGAGTTTTTTTTGCCCCGCTCAACTCACATGAACGTACGAGGAAGCTTTCTTCGCTGAGGTCGCTTTGGTTTCATCCATCCTATCGCTTCTGCTCAGCAGTCAAGCCTTCCTCTCTTCGACGCTCTCGGCTAAGCAACAGCAGATTCTCCTGAATTGTCGGTGCTGGAGTTAGAACGAAGAGGCCGAAGACAATGCATGTGGCAGAGCACATCTGGCAAGGCGTGAGCTACTATCCGAAGGTTCAGTAGGGCCCTGTAAGCTAAGCGGGAAAGGGGGCGAGCATGTGCTCTACAACTCAGTACAGTGTGGCTATTTGAGACGGGGCTTAAAGAGTGGTAAAGTCGGACTGGAGAGAAGCTTAGTGATAATGTGCGCTACAGCTTACGACGCCAAGCTCAGTGTAGCACGTATATTCATGGACGCTAGTGCAAAGCGCATAGAAAGGTCAGACGGTTATCTGAGACCAATGATACGCAGCAGCAGTAAAGGTAAGTGTAGCGATGATAGTCTAACAGCTGAGTAGTATTGACCCAGACTGTAGCCGTTACATAGCGTATACTATAGTTGTCACTTTAGTTCACATATTTGGGACATGGAATCATTGCTAGCGTTCGTCGTCATCGCACAAGCAGTCGCATGGTGACCACCGACGGGGGGCTCCCATGAAGGGTATAGAAAGTCTCGCTCCCCGCTTCTGCCCAGAAACGGATGCTGGCTGCCCTCGCCTTTCGGACGTACTTTTCGGTGCCTGCCGCCCACGCTCTTGTCGCTCTGCCGATCGGAGTTTCCGGTGGTGAGAATTACAACGGCGATGCTCTAAGATGGTGACGCTGATGCCCGTGCGTCTGACGACTGAGCGTCACGTCACCTTGCGCTGAAGCCCTCTCTATGCCAACTTTGGCTCTGCTTTGCAGAACGCTTCTTACCCTTGAAGCCTCGAGATTGCAGTAACCATGCGGATGCTGGAGGATCTCCGAAGGCCCATTCAGTCGTACTATGCCTGCTTCAGCTTTACTCAGTTACCGATGCTGCCCATCCTTCTTATCTTCTCCCTCTCTGTCGGCGTACACGACCATGGCTTCATGACGAACCCTCCTGCGCGTAACAAAGCCGCCCATCCTGACAATTACTACTGCCCTCAATGTGGTAACAGTGTCGGAGCTGTAGGGAGGATCCACGCCAAAGGGGCTCCCTTTCCTGACAATCACGATGCTGAAGGCACCCACGGGCTGTGTGGTGACCCTTGGGAAGGGGGCAAGGGTGATCTACTGCCTCTCAACCAGCAGACCTTCATGAAGGAAGGGCCGGTTGTGGCCACCTACAGCCGTGGGCAAACCGTCGAGATCGATATGCACTTGACCGTGCACCATTGGGGCCATTTCGAGTTCCGAATTTGTGAGGGTGGTCTATCCGGAGAGAAGTACTCGACTCAGAAGGCTGGCCAGGACTGCCTTAATAAGAATCTCCTAGTGAGGGCCGACCCCAAGACCCGTACGGAGTGCCAGAATGCCAAGACCATCGACGCCAGCAACTATGACTGCCAGCCCCTTGATGCCGCCCATCCAGAGAGGTGGTATCTTCCCCCGCAGAGCTACGGCACTGATGGAATGAACTACAAGATGGAGTTCAAGCTTCCCGATAACCTCACTTGTAATCCTTGCACCATGCAATGGAATTGGATAACTGGTAACTCTTGCCTGGTCGAGGGCTACAAGGAATACTTCGCCAAGTTCAAGAAGGAGTACCCGAGCCTAGACCCTTCCTGGGACCAATCTAACTCTATCCTTCCCAGCTGCGACCTGACCGGAGGTGGCGAGCAGTTCTGGAACTGCGCTGATGTTACCATCCAGTAGTTTAGGATGCCACCAACGCGGTGGTGTTGAGCCTCACGAGGCCACCCTTATGCGTTCCTCCCTAGACAACGTTCTCTTAGCTATTGTGAGCAGGCTGCTCCAGGGCTAGCTGAGCAAGGAGAACCTTTGCGGGCAATCATTCTAGCACTACGCCTTCCCGGCGGAAGTCTTCCGTCTCCCGCCAAATGCCATGCTTTCTTTTGGCCATTGATTTTGATGCCAAATGTTTTATCTGCATAGCAACCGTCATGCTCCACACTTTCACGGTAGTGTTTTTTCGTCTTTGCTGGTCGTTATGAAGTTAGCTACCGTGCAATCCTCTGATGTAGGATAGTACGACATGATGTTGCTCTGCAGTGCCATTGACGAACTCTCCGATATGGAAAATGATTTTCAGGTTGACTAGGACATAATTGTCACTTCTCACCCGATGATTGGTAGCTTAGGTTGCTTTGCTCCCTTTTCTCGGGTATCCTGTGTGTGTTGTGTTGTGAACGGTAGAATGACAGCCTCGGATTCACGTGGAGTATAGAATCTTTCGCATGAGTGTAATCTCGTCGGCCGTAGAATCCATGAGTCGTTCTCCTCGCCGAGCTCCTCGCAGTATCACGAACAGCCCCTCAGCTGCTGATTTTCAACAGTCCTCTGAGCTTCGAGTGTGACCAGTCAGATTTCTCGAGTAGAACGGACATCAAAATGGCCGACCATGACTATTTGCCACTTGCGAGATTGCATGGTTTTCTGATTCTTGAAATGTCATGCTGATGAAACGGTTTGTTCAGACGACTCGTCTGTTCCACGGCTCCAATGTGATTACTCTAGGCGAACCCCACCGGCCATGTGGTAAGCTTCTGAATTGGATTACGTCGGTGAAGACATGATGGCCTCTTGGGACGCGAAAGTGCTGAGCTGGGTCCGGGTTGTGCCGCACAGAGGCTATTCACAAACTGGAGCGGGGACAGGATAGGGTCGATTCTGAGCTGTCTAAAGTGCTCACACATCCTTCTAATCGCCAGGTGGATCTGCTATGTGCTACCCGCAGACCGGTACAGGCCATCCTCGGCCTTCGTACATCCCCTACTCTATCTCTTTCAACTCGGCTGGCAAAAAAGCTCATGGTTAGGCGATGAGTCACCCTGAATGATTAAGATTGAATCAAAGGTGGCGCTGATGTTGTTGCGGTTGGGCACGGCGTAGTAAATCATTTTGCACGCATGCGTACTCTGCGCTGGCTTTGTGCTGCAGCCCAGAGCTACTGGCTGAGTTTCGGCTGAGACTGGGACCTAAGGGTACCCCTCGCTCGTGATCACTTGGATCGTGTTAAGTTGTTATCTTTGCTATTGTCACCCTGTCACCAGATCATTATAGTAGATCTCCTTGTGCCTGTTAGGCTAATCTTCGATCATCGTTGCGTTTCTGTAGTAGTGGATAGGTATAAGTCCGCCCTCGGCACTGGTGCTCATCTCAGCCTTAGTCTCCCTCCAAGCGATGCTGCTGATCCTTCTCTCCATCTTTTCGCTCTTTACCTCTGCAAACGGCCATGGGTTCATATCAAACCCTGCAGCCAGGAACAAGGTCGCCGGTCCTGCCAATGGCTACTGCCCTCAATGTGGTAACAGTGTCGGAGCTTTACAGAGGATCCACGCCAAAGGGGCTCCCTTTCCTGATAATCACGACGCTGAAGGCACCCACGGGCTGTGTGGTGATCCTTGGGAAGGAGCCAATGATGATCTTCTGCCTCTCAACCAGCAGACCTTCATGAAGGAAGGGCCGGTTGTGGCCACCTACAGCCGTGGGCAAACCGTCGAGATTGATATGCACTTGACCGTGCACCATTGGGGTCATTTCGAGTTCCGAGTTTGTGAGGGTGGTCTATCCGGTGAGAAGTACTCGACTCAGAAGGCTGGCCAGGACTGCCTTAATAAGAATCTTCTCGTGAGGCCCGACCCAAAGACCCGTACGGAGTGCCAGAATGCCAAGACTATCGACGCCAGCAACTATGACTGCCAACCGCTTGATGCCGCCCATCCAGAGAGGTGGTATCTTCCCCCGCAGAGCTACGGTACTGATGGAATGAACTATCAGATGAAGTTCAAGCTTCCCGATAACCTCACTTGTAATCCTTGTACCATGCAATGGAATTGGATTACTGGTAACTCTTGCCTGGTCAAGGGCTATAAGGAATACTTCGCCAAGTTCAAGAAGGAGTACCCGAGCCTAGACCCTTCCTGGGACCAATCTAACTCCCACAAAGATAGCTGCGACGTTGCCAGAAATGGTGAGCAGTTCTGGAACTGCGCTGATATCAAGATCGAGTAGACTACCATGAGCGGGCTGCTACGCGGCAGTTCAAACGAATCCGCTCGAAACAAATTATCATTCAGTGAATGCAATTGTCGAGATCAGTCTCGCACCCCCCGCCGTACCCACTGATACAGTGGCTCTGCAGTACGCGCTCTGTACTGCCATATTTTCCTCCTTTCCGCTTACACGAGTGGCAAGAATGTTGCCACGTAGTGCTAAGCACTAAGTGCTCACCTATCTTAACCGTTATTTCTGCCTCCCTTCGTCATGTCCTCACAGATTGGTGGTCTCATCAATACCATCATTGCCTTGTCGGGGGGTGGCACTACATTTTAGAGTAACATGAAATGAGATTATTCCGTCTCAGACAAGGTGTAGCCGTCATTGTGATAGCACAACTCGGTCGGTGGCTTCGAACCCATCGTCTTCTCTCTCCCGTCAACTTTCAGCTCGGATTACTTTTTTCGCCTTCGTCAAGCATCCAGGGCTTGTGGTGTTATGATTAATCCGTGGAGATTCGTCGTCATGCATGGTATTGATAAAGCCAGGTCTGCAACAACGTCACCGCTCGACCTCGAAGACCTTCACGTGAGCTCTATCAATCCACTTCTCCTTCCTCCCCACAAGATGGATCTGCTTACGACGTCGTTTCTCAATAGCCACTGCAGGCTTCTTCTGAAGAGGAAATACCCCTTCTGGATAGCTCTCGGCTAAGGCTTCTCGTTTCATTGACGAATTCGCTAGGTTTGTAACAAACCTTGCAAATGGTAGATCGACCGCGACGGTACCTTGGGACGGTCTAGGAGGGTTCCACTTGGGGAAGAGTGCCGACTAATGGACTTCAAGGGAGGAGGAGGACCTGCTCTTCTGCAGATTGTTGATCACCAGCCAGATTTCCAGATTGATTCCACGGACCGTTACTCGGCGAAGTCGCTTCTTCTTCTGCTTCCAAATCGACATTTTCCTTTATCAAAACCCCCCGTAGTTCCCCCCTTGTTACTTTCCGTATGCGTCAGCCGGCCATTCCTGGTGGAAAAGCCATCGGTATGGCTGGACTTGGGTATCTCACGTTCATGGGATTAGATCATTTTCTGCGGATCAAGAATGATATGCTGATGATATGGTACGCCTAAGTAGGCCTACCCCCGCCACGCATTCGCGAGTGTCATGGATGCCCTGCACAACTGCAAGGCTTCCATTCGATCGCCCTTGCCATACATGACGGCCTATTTCCTTCCAGGCGAAGTCTTCCTGCTGCGATCAAAGCTTCCAAGTTGGATAGAATCGGTGAAGATATAATCACCACTTGGGACGAGACAGTGCGAAGGTGACTCTAGTTGACGTGACTCAAACCTGAGCCGTTGGAAGAAGAGAAGCTGATATAACGATCTTTTTAAGAAGGGCCGCAATAAGGAGCGGCATGTCCGGCTTCACATAGGCTCCCGATGAAATTCGCGTTTGCTAGAGGGAGCCTGCGTCTAGTCAGTGGTCAGCTGCTAAGTTGAATCGACTCTGAAATGACGGCGAACCTCTGGAACGCCACTCCCACGAACGCCGATACAACCGCCATGGCGCAGGCCGTGGACACGATGTCGAGAGATGGTGGAAGTGTGGTAGGAGCACAACCGCAGAGGGAGCCTATAGAGGCCAGGGCGGTGTGGGCGGGTGCGAAAACCAAATTATAGTAGAGAACTGCAGCTGTCTACATCATGCTGCGGCAACGAGGGAGTGATGAAACTCCCTCGTTGCCGATACGTACTAGCTGGAATTCACCGATACGTGAGTTCCACTAGTGATCGGTTGGCATTTGAGACTAGTGATTTGGCGGCTTGTTCCGGATTCGGTTCTCTCGCGGATCCATCTCGGCAGCGCTTGCGACACAGCACTACTCCTCTCTCACCAATCTACCGTCGCTCCCTGCCGACCCGCGCGCCCCCGGTGCGCGCTCCCGTGGCGTGCTAGTCGGTGGTGTTGGGCCTCACGAGGCCACCTATATGCGCTTCTCCTTAGGCAACGTTCTCTTAGCTATTGTGAGCAGGCTGCTCCAGGGTTAGCTGAGCAAGGAGAACCTTTACGGGCAATCATTCTAGCACTACGGCTTTCCGGCGGAAGTCTTCAGTTTCCCGCCAAATGCCATGTTTTCTTTTGGCCTTTGCTTTTGATGCCAAATGTTTCATCTGCGTAGCAACCGGTATGTTCCCTCTTCCAGGGTAGTTTTTCTTCGTCTTTGTTGGTCGTTATCGAGATAGTTACCGTACAATTCCCTGATGTAGGATACAACCCCACGATGTTGCTCTGCAGTGTCATCGATTAACTCTTCCACATAGGATATACATATGTATATGATTTCCAGGATAACTAGGACATAGTTCTCAGTTCTCACCCGGCGATTGGTAGCTCAGGTTGCTCTGCTCCCCTTTCTCGGGCACCCTGTGTTTGTTGTGTTGCGAACCTTCTCGGGGGTTGGCACGCCATGGTATGATGAATTATAGGATCATCCTATTAGGATGATAGCCTCGGATTCACGAGAAGTATAGAGAATCTCCCGCATGAGTGCGATTTTATTGACCGTGAAACGCAGTTATTGTGGTGAAAATATGACCGAAAGTCGTTCTCCTCGCCGACCTCCCCACAGATCCTCGAACAGCTCCTAAGCTCCTGATTTTTACCGTCCTCTGAGCTTTGAGTGCGACCAGTCAAATTTCTCGAGAAGAACGGACATCAAAATGGCCGACCATGGCTGTTTGCCGTTGGCGGCATTGCATAGTTTTTTGAGGCTTGAATATGACATGTTGATCATGGCATTGTCGCGATTTACCAACGCGATTGCAAGGTTACAGCGAGATAACTCGATGTAGAGAGTGGGAAGAGCGTAAAAACCCTGGGATCTCGTTCCGTGGTGGTGCGTCACGTCACGTGACGTGACCTCGTCACGTGCGTTGCGCGTGCGCCGAGCTAACGCGCATGACGTACGGAGCTATGATCAGCACATCCTCCCAGCCGAAGGGCAAGGCGAACGAGTGGGAAAAAACTTCCTCAGGAAAACGGTATGGACTGAATGAATGGAGGTATGTCGAAACGAGAAAGGAAGGGTAACGGATGAATGAGTATGAAGAAAAAAAATCATTGTGTTGTGATCAACTTGTAGAGAGGTTGTTGCATCTTCTTGTTAGTAGAAAGCTCTCGAAGAAAGTACGTCTGACCCCGAATCTCCTCCACAATGTACGGTCCTCTTGCTAGGGCACCAAGTTTGATAGGGGAGGGAGTACGAAGGTAGACTTTGTCGCCGATGTTGATTTGCTTGGCAGTATCTCCGAGTCGTTCTCGTGTACGATCTCGATCATCTTCCCATTGTCCCTCAATCCAGTCTTCGAGTAGGCCTTCTGGACGAGGTGCGCAGAGTTGAGATTGGTCTTGAGGATAAGTGTGTAGTAGATCCCATGAAGATATGGTACCCCATCTCGGACGACCATTAGCCAAGGAGACGGCCTCGGAAACGATAGTCTTCCAATCCAGTCGAGGTTTGGTCGATCGCAGCATCTTGAGGTTCTCGTTCAGCGGCCCGTGGGATCGTTCCCATTTTCCACCGTATCGTGGGCTACCTGGTGGTATCAAATGGTGCTGGACATTGATGGATGAAGTGTAAAGACGAAACGTACCACTCAGATAACTCTGTCCTCTGTCGGAACATATACGCCTCGGAGTTCCCGCGCGAGCGAAGATTCGCTTCACCGCAGTAACCAATTGGGCCCCATTGGTAGATGTTACGGGTTCGGCCTCGACATAGCCCGTAAGAAGATCAGTACATACCACAAGATATTTTTGTTTATCACCATTATTGTCGTATGCGCCGCAGTGATCGATCCCAACGCTTGACCAGGGTACTCTGTCGATCTTCTTGGCAGTGGATCCTTGGATAGCAAGTCTTCGAGGTCGTGTCTTTATACATCTGCCGCAAGCAGTAACCAGTCTCGCTACCATGGGTCTCATTGAAGGCCAGTGGAAGTGTTTTACCAACTCATTGTAGGTGGCGTTGATACCATGATGTGAGTGTCCATGGATAGATTTGATGATGACCCTCTGAAGATCTCTGTCTTTTGGAGGAACCACATATTGAGTATGGACCAGACCATTGGTATCTTGACGGCAATGGCGTATGACCAGGTCATTATTATCGATAGACGTGAAAGGTGCTCGTAGTAGACGTTGTCGACCAAAGCGGTATTGTGCGCTTCTGATGACTCTCACCAGTGATGACAATATAGGTGGTTGTTCATGATCGGGATCTCCCAGATTCAATGAAGACTTTTGCCACTCTTGAAATGTTTGAGCGAGTCGTCTCTGATGATAAAGAAGGGTAGCGATGTCATCGGTGTCGTAGCCAGTGATCTCGTCGCCTCCGTCGTCATCAATTATGGTGTTGTTGATAGCGATCTTAGTAGGTTTGGTTGTGATTTTTGAAGGAATAGGTATGGGCTCATAATCACCAGGGATAACATAGAAGGCTGGTAGATTTTCCAAACTGTAGATACCAGGGTCTTCCAAGAGAGCGACAAGCTGAGATATGTAGGTGAGTCGCTGTGATAGGCCGTCGTTATTTCCGAGTTTGCCACGAGAGGGTGGATCTGCCGGGTTCAACTCGCCGTCGATGTGAGTGAAGAAAACTCGAACCTGGGTCTTCTTCTGGAGTTCGTGAACATTATTCCGTATCTTGACCAACCGTCGCTGCTTGACCAACTCGTCAGGGGTCTTAATGATGGTCGGGCTTCTCCTGAGGCGTGCAAGGTTCACCTCGGAGTCCGTGCAGATGACGAGTTTAGTGACTCCCCAGTAGTCGGCGATGTCAGTGATGAAGTCTCTAAGGAGTGTGGATGCGACGCATAAGGCATCCAATTCCATCCTCGGGGCAGTAGGTGACGATCCAGCCGGTGTTACGAAGCCTCGTGCCCATATTCTTCTACCAGTGAGGGTCTCGACGACGATTGCTGAGGCTTTATTCGATGCGTCAATGTAGGCAATGATGGTATCGTAGTCGACATTAGTTGGGTAGAGCTGTCTCGGTGAAGATGGTGTTTGACGAAGAGAGTATACCCACTGTTCAATGACATGCAACTGCTTTGGGCACAGAGCCGAAGCCTTGCCAGCCAGTGCAACTTGCTGTAAATGCAACCGGGCTTTCATCAGGTGTTCGAGATAGAGACCACAGGGATCAAAGAAGGTAGCCAGGAACCGACGGTAGTCATCAACGGTAACCAGTGGTCTCGACTCGGACTCTCTCGTAGCAGATATGGAGAGAGTGTCGTCATCAGCAGACCAGTGATATCCCAGCATAGAGCCTGATTTCTTCGACGTTCCGTGGGACTCGACTCTCTTGGCTTCATTCTCTTCGAATCCTCGTTTGTTGGCGTTGCTCAGAACCACGGATAAGACTTGATGGACGAGGTGTCGAGACGATGCTGCCACGCTTAGGTCATCCATCAGGATACGCACGCCGTAGTTGGCCACGTTGTCGACTTGTACAGTATGGTGAAGTTCATCGAAACTCTCCGCGAGGTTGTCGTTCAGCGCGTGTATCAGCGCCCCTGGACTATCGGGTAGACCAAACAATACTCGTTGATAGGAGTAGAGGACGTTGCGCCACCAGAAACATAGGTGCCTTCGGTCTTCTTCCAATGCGTACTCGACTTGTAGAAAAGCAGCCTGAAAATCACAGGATATGAAGTAGGGGAACCGCCGTAGTAGGTAGATGGAGCTTGTCACATGCTGCTTGTCGATGTCGGTGAGATTTGGACTGACGATACCGCGTAGGCTGCTGCCGTCGAAAACGGGTCGGACCTTCATGCTGCTCAGCTCATTACCATGCTTTCGAACAACAGGGAAATGGTTCAGACAAAACTTAGCATCCTTCGGAGAGATGGGTTTGATGTAGCCCTTCTGGCGGAACTTCTCGATCTCGGCGTCGTATAGATGAAAGATGCCATCGCGACGGAGCCGACTTTCCAGTTTCTCTGCTAATTTGCGGAAGGCCTCGACATTATTAGTAGGTTTGGGCTTCAACCATTTGATGGTGTGCTTGTACCGCGAGGGAGAAGACGTATCGGCCAAGGCACTCGGGTCGTTGTCAACCGTGGATACCGCATTAAGACATTGGTCCTCATCGATAACGTCGGCAGTGAAGTCTTCTATGGTAACTCCACAGATGATTGGTGAGTGAGGAAGATCATGAATGTCATCTTTGTTGCTCGTGATGCTAGACACCAGCTTGTCTTCTTGAGAGTCTTGGTCAGATGATGATGAAGATTCCCTCGTTGGCACCGGACGAGAGGAGAGTAATCGAGAGTAGAAAGCATCCCATAAGGACTTAAGTTCGGGGTCTAAGGAGCCGATGTTGAGTAGACGATCTTCGTTCTTCGAAAATAGCCATATAGTAGGATCTGTGAACTGTCGGAAAAGGTGAGCACTGACCAGTACGTCTTTGCTGAGGTCTTTGATAACAACCACTGGAGCTGAGATACGATGATGACCGTGGATGAAGACCATGTCGTGGATAGGACAATTCTTGAGAGGTTTACCATCTGCCATGATTGCTGTACATATTGCCTTCGGGTGTGGGACCTCAACACCGCTCTGTATCAACCGGTCAATTGTTGCTTGGCTCACTGCTGTCATCTCGGCACCAGTGTCAATAAGACCTGTGATAGGAACAGGACCCGCTTTGCCGGCTATTTGCAGAGTTGTCGACCTCAATGGTGATGTAGATACTTGAGTAGTAGTACCCGCGATGAGGACATTCTCGAAGGTGAGTGTGGTAGTAGCTGTTTTATTGGCAGACGCTTCAGTAGATGTCGTTGGAAGCGGACCAGGACAATGAAAAGGGTGATGTTTACCTTCTGCAGAGCAACGTGGGCATCTCCGATTTGTGCTTGCAGTACAGCGAGTGGGATCTTGACAACAGTTCTTCCCAGAACCGATCGTTCTGTTACAATGAACGCACCGACCATCCTTCTCGACAGGGTTTGGGCTTGGACAGTTGCGGTGATGATGGCCTGGTGGATCCACAGTGTCAAGACATCTCAGACAGCTCCATCGTCTCGGCTTGCCAGGGCCCTTGTTTCCTCGCGGTCGGGATGGCGGACGATCCACAAAGGCGTTGTTGTTGGTGTCGACTGCGTTGATGAACTTGGGATTATTAGCTTGATGACCAGTCTTCCGGTGAGCATTGGCGAGTTGTCGCACTCTGTCCAGTTGAATGAGTTCATGTAGGAGCTCGTGATAACCAACCGACGCCATCTTATTGAGACCAACTTCCCTATGGACTGTTGGCAGAGTCATGAGGAGTTTATGCTTGAGAACTCGCTCGTCGATAGGGCCTCCTTGAAGTCTCTCGACCTGTTGCCTCGTCTCTTCGAAGAGCTTGAGATAGTCGGATAAAACTTGCTTATCGCCCATAACCAGAGAATTCCATCGATACAAGGCTTGGACGAGCTCGGTTTCGGAAGAATATTGATGATGTAGGAGAGAACAGAGTCGCCTGACCTCGGTCCCATAAGCAGCAGCAGTTGCTTGTGGTTGTGGATTGATCTCTCTTCTAACAGCATCCGATAGAATCTTCAGGAGGTAGAAGTAGTACTCGACTGACGTCCACGCATTGTATGCCGCTGCCTCATTTGCCGCCTTGAGGATGTCGCTGATTGGCCGTTGATCGTCGATGCCTGTGAAGACCTTGCCATTGGGTATAGGAACTGCGTTAGCGGCAGTTCTGGCGTGATGGATGGTTTTGCCCTCAGCAGGAGACTCTTGATTTGGTAGGACGACAAAGAGAGGATCCTCGAAGAATACTCCGGAGGTAGAGACCGGAGCACCTGCGGTGACGCCTTGAGGTGAGGGAGAGACGGCTGGGCTTTGGGAGGTTCCTGTGGTAGCGGGTGTGGCAGCATTCTCGGGAGTAGCAGGGTTCCTAGAACCGTAGCTGAGGAACTCTCTGTTATCGTTTTCGTCATCCTCGGAAGTCTCGATGTCAAAGTTGTCGGGAGCTGTGGGGATCTCCAAGTCAACGGGGACGTCTTCTGGAGCTAGGGGTCTGCCTTGGATACCGATGTTCTTGCCGATGAGGACTGTCTCTAGGCTGATGCGCCACTGTGTCGTATGAGAGCTAGGGATCCATGCACCGAGGAAAGGACGGTTGTCCAGATTGAAGTAGTGTACCGAATCACCGAGAAGAGGAGCGCAGACCGTGGCAATGTGAGCTTCCACTATGATGAACATTGCATGACCCGACTCAGAGCTTCGTAAGACTTGAGCGGGAGCATATCTGTCCTTGTTGGGGAGCTTGAAGTACCGTAGAGCAGGAGTAGGCGTAGTTGTAGAAGGCATAGATCCCGGTAGAAGAAATGTCGCGATTTACCAACGCGATTGCAAGGTTACAGCGAGATAACTCGATGTAGAGAGTAGGAAGAGCGTAAAAACCCTGGGATCTCGTTCCGTGGTGGTGCGTCACGTCACGTGACGTGACCTCGTCACGTGCGTTGCGCGTGCGCCGAGCTAACGCGCATGACGTACGGAGCTATGATCAGCACAGCATGATCATCATGCGGTTGGTCTAGACGACTCATATTCTTATCCGTTCCATAGCTTCGATGTGACAACCCTGGGTGACCCCGATCGGCTATGTGGTGAGCTTCAGAATTGGATCACGTCGGTGGGGACATGATCATATCTTGGGACGAGATAGTGCGAAAATGGCTTTTGCCGCATCGAGGCTTTTCACGGATCTCGATTCTAGATTTGAGACCGCTTCGACTCCTCGGCCTCTGGAACTTCGTGAGTTGCGGGCTGACAGGTCATGCTTCGCGGTAGCAGAGTCGAATATTGTAGTCCACTTCAGGATCCTCGTTTTCTTCAGTCGCACTGACGAGCTCAAACCTATGGATAACCTAAGATCTTTGACGGCATGCCTCATACTCCGGTGGAGCAGCTCGACGCATCCACAATTGGCTGCTCAGCGATCAAACGCCACGCTGCCTGTCTTCACTATCACTTTTTCCAGTAATCGTCAAGGCTCCTTGCTGAAGCACGGAAATAATGCGTCCGTGCTCTTCGTGAAGGAGTGGTTGACTTCCTGAGTCGTTTGGAACCTGCCACATCTTTGCTGACGGGCGCTTTTCTGTTGGGCAGCGGAACTAGATGCGGGCCTCGCGCACGAGTACAGCATAACCAGGTCCGTGGCAAGCCCAAGTCTGAATCAGCCAAGAGTTGTCGTCACTCCCGGGTGAGTCGGCTCTATCTGAAGATCGATAGAGACCATCTTCGGCCTCCGTACATCCCATACCATATTATTTCCAATTTGGTTAACAAATTAGTGATGAATAGTCGAGTCATCACTAGAATGAGGTAGATGACGACGGCGAAAGTAGCGCTTATGTTGTGGCGTTAAAGAAGGGACGCGCTCTCTGCTAGCTCTGAGCGTCAGTGTGAATCCTGTCACAGCTGCAACTTGTGGTCGATAGAAACTGGCTACGCTCCGCTTGTATCTCGCCCTCGTGGCGGCCCTTCCTGTCGAGTTGTCTGCGCGTGATACGCACTGCGTTTATTTTGCTCGTCCACAGTGCGTTTTGCGCACACATGCCACCTGAGGTACTGCCAAGTGATCGATACACCCCGTGTGTCGATGAAAATGCAAGACAGCTCGCCCTGGGAGACAGCCGTGTGTGTCCGTACGAGGCAGTGTACGTCACCGTGGTGCCCTGTGCTGGTGTTTTTGATCCGCCCGTCCCTCCCTCGAGCGGGATTGTTCCGTGAGAATTTGACAAAATCCGTGAGAATATGAATTTACTCCTCCCTTAAGGGAGGGGCGCCCTGCAGAATTGTCTCCTTTCCGGCTAAGCGATTCGCGACATGGGCTCTCTTCCCAATCTTACCTGAACTCGCGGGCGAACGGCTGGGATTTTCAGGTCCAATACGTACTGGCTGACTTACAGCTAGGATTGAATCTAGTGGTCCCCTTCGCGTGTGATCTCTCAGATCGCGAGAAGTTGTTACCTCCGCTATTGGCACTCAGTCACCAGGTCATTCTAATAGATCTCCTTGTGCTTGCCAGCATGCCCCGGCAACCGAACCGAAATGGTTTCGTTTTTCGGTTTCGATTTTTTGTTGAGGGCATCCGTTTCGATCGGTTTCGGTTCGGATCCGCGTCGCCGAATTTCGTTTTCGTTTCGAATTTTCGGTAATAATTTTCGATTTGATATTTTGACGCTCTGACGATACTCAATACTCTTTGATGCTCAGAGAATTTGATTCGAACCATGATATTCTGACCATCTGAGTATCAATTTGATACTCAGATGGTCAGATCATCATGGTCTTTTGAGAAGACTCCTCTCTGGACTCTATAGTCTAGATTCGAATCAGTTGTTTCAACTACTCCCGCGGGGTCACACGTCAAAAGGCAATGCTGTAAACGTATATCAAAAGGAGCTCGAAGAAATAGAATGCCTAGGCGAAATGGCGGGAGTGGCGCAAGGTAAGGCCACGGAATTTCAGACTCTGGCGATTCACGAAAGATCGGGTAACGTAGATCGGGTTACGAAAGACCTCCTAGTAAGACCCAGATAATATCATTTGACTGAGCGTCTGTTTGTGTCTCATTTCTCAGTCGCTTGCAATGCAAGCGACTGAGAAATGAGACACTCTTGCATTTCCTTGCAAGCCTTGCATTTCGCTACCAATCAGCTTCTACAAATATACCAACAATTTCATGCCATGGTTCAACGGTTGAACTTCAACCCAACGCTACACGATTTGAGTACACATTTTCCCAGTCAGGTGACCTAACTTAGGTCTGGTTACGGCCCATAACTTACGGCTCGTAAGTAACTCGTAACGATTCGTGACGAGCTTCTAAAGAAAGATAATGTAATTTTGAGCGATCAACCGAACCGAAGTCGAAATTTCGGGTTTTTTTCGGTTTCGGTTTAGTAGTCCGTTCGCGATTTCGGTTTCGGTCGCTGCTCGACCGAAACCGATACGAAACCGAACTTTTCGCTTTCGGCAGTTTCGTTTGCCGGGGCATGCTTGCCAGGCTGCTCTTCGATTATCGTTGCGTTTTTCTGGTAGTGTCAAGGCTAATCAATGATCAGCTCTTTCTCTTGGAGTCAGTGGAAAAGAGTTGCTGATTTTCTCCGTTGTCTCGGTGTAGACAACGAGTCCTGTGCGTCACCTCGTTCCTGGGAGGAACGTGAGTCTGCGTGCTGCTGCTATATTCGATTAAATAGGTAGTTGAATAGTCCGATCATCAGATTTCTTTACTTTTCCCGAGTTATTGCCCTTTTCTTGAGACCCTGATGGCACTTAGCTTAGTCTCGGGCGACGCACCCCCAACAGATAAGTAAAAATCCGTCTCTTAGCACTGGTATTCACCTCAGGTCGAGTCTCCTTCAACGCGATGCTGCTCATCATCCTCCCCTCCGTCTTGGTCTTTACCACTGTAAACAGCTATGGATTCATGTCAAACCCTCCAGCCAGGAACAAGGTCGCCGGTCGCAACAATAGCTATTGCCCTCAATGTGGTAACAGTGTCGGGGCTGCGACAAGGATCCATGCTAAAGGGGCCCCGTTTCCTGATAATCACGACGCTGAAGGCACCCACGGCCTATGTGGTGATCCATGGGAAGGAAGCTACAGTGGTCTACTGCCCCTCAACCAGCAGACTTTTATGAAGGAAGGTCCGATTGTGGCAACCTACAGCCGTGGGCAAACCATCGAGATCGAAATTAGCCGGACCGCGCATCTTTGGGGTCATTTCGAGTTCCGCATTTGTGAGGGCGGTCTATCCGGTGAGAAGTATTCCACTCAGAAGGCTGGCCAGGACTGCCTCAATAAGAATCTCCTCGTGAGGCCCGACCCCAAGACCCATCCGGAGTGCCGGAATGCTAGGGCTATCGACGCCAGCAATTATGACTGCCAGCCGCTCGATGCCGCTCATCCCGAGAGGTGGTATCTTCCCCCGCGGAGCTACGCTACTGACGGAATGAACTACAAGATGAAGTTCAAGCTCCCTGATAACCTCACTTGTAATCCTTGTACCATGCAATGGAATTGGATTACTGGTAACTCTTGCCTGGTCAAGGGCTATAAGGAATACTTCGCCAACTTCAAGAAGGAGTACCCGAGCCTAGACCCTTCCTGGGACCAATCTAACTCCCACAAAGATAGCTGCGACGAAGCCAGATATCGTCAGCAGCTGGGTCAGCAGTTCTGGAACTGCGCTGATATTAAGATCGCGTAGACTACCATGAACGCGCAGCTACGCGGTTGTGTAAACGGAGGAAAATATCCACTCTGATCGATTATCACTTGCCAAAAGAGCATTAACCGAGATCAGTCTTTTGTTTTCTGTGGTGCCCGCCATTGTAGCTCCTCCGTACTGCTGCGTCTCTTTATTTGTTTTTCGATCGGCAAGAGGTTCTGTCACGTGGCGCAATAGTACTCCCTCTCAGTTGTTGGTCTCATTCTACCATCATCACATTGTGAGAGGGCGGCCCTGCCGTCTAGAACTACGACTTACTGTATAGCACCATATCCGGTCTCGGGCTGAGCTCTATTGTCATTGTGATAGTACATCTCGGTCACTGATCCCAGACCCGTCGTTTTTTCTTCTTTGGAATCTTTCGAACATTCAGTGGTTGTTGTGTTATGGTTCGTTTACAGAGGTTCATTAGCGTGGACGGTGTCGATGAAACCAGGTCTGCAACAACGTCACCGCTTGACCTCGAAGACCTCCACGTGCGCTCTAGGATCCACGGCCCCTCTCTCCCCCGACATGGATCTGCTTTCGACTGCTCCGCTGCAGCTTCTCGTTTCACTGACGAATTCGAACGCTCTTTAAATCACCCTTAAAATGGTACCTCGATCGCGACAATACCTTGAGTCGGTCTACTATGGTTCCAGTCTGGGAAAACACCCACAAATCGGCTTCAAGGGAGGAGGACCTGCCCTTCTTTATGGTACGCCTTCGTAAGCCTAGTCCCGCCCCTCATCAGCGAGTGTGGTGGATGCCCTGCACAACTGCGAGGCTTTCACCCACTCACTTGCGTCGTACATGCTTTGAGACGAGAATGTGCTGACTCAGTACTGCTGAGGTGGCTTAGGGTTCTGCCGCATAGAGGCTATTCATAATTGATTAGTTTGGTTTGAACAGCTCCAGCTTCTTGATCTTTGAGAAGCAGCGAGTAGCACACGGATAGGCGGTCCTTCGCGGTGGGAGAGTCGAATATACCACTTCATCTCAGGATCCTTTTTCCCTACAGCCTCGCTAATTAGGAGGTCTTCGCTGGTATACTCCATGATCTACGCATAGGCCCTATGCCATAGGGGGGGGGAGAATTGACGACCCAGCCATCGAATGTCACGCTGCCGGTCTCTGCTCCAGTATTTCCAGTCACCATCAAGGAACCTTGCCCAAGTGAAGGATAAAGTCTCTGTGCTCCTCGTGGACAAGCCGATGACCTTTGGAATCGTTTACGACCTGTCATGTCTTCTTGTTGGTGGGCGACTCTTGATCGGGTAGACAGAGTTACTTATGATCAAGCAATTCATCACTCTGAAAGAGTTGGATGAGAACCGCGAAGACGGCGCTGATTTTGTTGCGTTCGGGCATGGCGCAGTATGTCACTTTGCAAGTGAGCGTACTCTGTGCACGCTTTGGGCTGCAGTGTTCATCCTGTTACAGCTGGGAGATGCAGCTGATGTCATCATCAGCCTGATGATGAAAACGGGTTTCGTTTCGCCTGTACCTCGCCTTGGTGGCGGCCATTCTGTCAACTTCTTTGTGTGTAATACGCACTGTGTGTATTTTTGCTCCTCCACAGCGCTCTATACGCATGCGTGCCGCCTGTGGTACTGCCAGGACCTGTGTTAGTAGTAACACCCGCACTGGTTGACTCAACAACACCTGGGATGGACATATGATTATATATATGTTGTTAATATATAGGGCGGTCTATCCGGAAAGAAGTATTCCACTCAGAAGGCTGGCCAGGACTGCCTCAATAAGAATCTCCTCGTGAGGCCCGACCTCAAGACCCGTCCGGAGTGCCGGAATGCTAGGGCTATCGACGCCCGCAATTATGACTGCCAGCCGCTCGGTGCCGCCCATCCCGAGAGGTGGTATCTTCACCCGCGGAGCTACGCTACTGATGGAATGAACTATAAGATGAAGTTCAAGCTCCCTGATAACCTCACTTGTAATACTAACACATTCCCCACTGGAGCGACGCCAACACGACACAGTGTAATTATACATGGGAAAACCTTCAGCCCGTACGCTGAGAGCGTGGGGAAAGTCTAGCGATTGATTGCTGAATAGTCTCTTCGGACGCACGGACCTGGGCTTGGCATACGAGGCTGGCAGAGACAGCCGATACAACCGCCATGGCGCAGGCCGTGGACACGATATCGAGAGATGGTGGAAGTGTGGTAGGAGCACAACCGCAGAGGGAGCCTATAGAGGCCAGGGCGGTGTGGGCGGGTGCGAAAACCAAATAATAGTAGAGAACTGCAGCTGTCTACATCATGCTGCGGCAACGAGGGAGTGATGAAACGGCGAGAAAGATATGGGGGCGGCGCAGTTCGAAGTGACTAGCACGCCACGGGAGCGCGCTCCCCGGTGCGCGGGTCGGCAGGGAGCGACGGTAGATTGGTGAGAGAGGAGTAGTGCTGTGTCGCAAGCGCTGCCGAGATGGATCCGCGAGAGAACCGAATCCGGAACAAGCCGCCAAATCACTAGTCTCAAATGCCAACCGATCACTAGTGGAACTCAATCCAGGCATCACAATCGGAAGTCATACGTTGAGCGATAGTAGCCTAGGTCCTAAGAGTAGTGGCTCAAATGACTAGGAATCACCTCAAATAGTCACTAGTACTAAGTCTATTGCAGACAATAAGTAGTCCACCGTAGGAACACTAGTGGTTCTCTCCAACCGACTAGTGGAACCAACGAACGTCGAACCAACGGACCAACTGTGAACCAACTTCGATCCAACTTCTAGTGCAAATCAGGCGAGTAGTTCAACCAGACCGTTTCAGAAAATCTAGTCGTTTCAACTAGTCCAAGGTTTGCGCCTAGTCTGGGCGCACGCGACTTTCCGCTACCTTTGGAAAGCCGCGCATTGGCCACGTACTAGTCGTTGGAATAGTACCCACGGACCGTTAACGACTAGTTTCCTCAAGTAGTCTAGATGAACTCTCGAAAAAGTAAAAACAAATAGCAAAAAGTAGTTAATAACAATCATCATCGTCTAGTAATAATCATCAAAATACCACCATAGTCTCGGACTTAATCACTAGTAGTAGTAGCATCTCTGACATCACCAGTAGTAGTACCATCGTAGTACACCTGCAACTCAGCTAGCCTCAGTGCTTCAATAGTCGCCTTCTCCTCCGCATCATCAACTGTAAGTAGTTGTAAGTAGTGCTCGTTCTTGTAGTAAACCTTAGCGAGAGCTTCAGGTAGGGCTTCTAGTTGGCGAAGAGTAGTGGTGTCATCGACCCTAGTAGCTTCACGCCTCATAGTCGAAACGAACATAGTTTTATATAGTGTATGTAACCTTTGGTAGGAGTGGTGGAGTGCAATGGGGATGTAGTAGTCGGTAACAGTAGTCAGCTCTGCATCTAGTTGTAGTGGAGGAATAGAAACCAAAACCGTACTAGTAGACGGGGACCAATACTTTCTAGTGTCTAGTAGTACTTCAATAAGATTCCACCTAGCCAACTTACCAATAGTGTCGATCTTAAAGTAGTCACCAAAGCCACTGACCAGGTCCTTAGTGATAGTCTTACTAGTACCGAGGAACTTAGTAGTTCCACGTTGCAGAAAAAGTCGTAGGCTAGCCTCAAGCCTTAACCAAGTAGTTGGTTCCAGTACTGCTGTAGTCCTCAGAGCCACGTTGGCTAGTGCCAACTCGTAGCTAGTGAACATATTAGTAGTGATCTCAGGGGTATACTTAATCATTAGTAGTCCCGGCTTGAGGAAGTCGGGAGCAATAGTACGGAACCCGTAGTCCTTGGTAGTAACTTCTACGTCTAAAACCTCAGCGTCGTAGTTGTAGTGGACAATCGGGATAGATAGATCGGTAGTAGTAGAAATAGTACCAAGGTCAGCGTACTTAGTCCATAACTTCTGGCGGAGCGCATTTAGTTCCTCACTGTTAACTAGTTGCAGGGGCTGTAGTTCACGAACCTTGTTGTTAGTGTAGGCAGCGAGGATCCTCTGTCTCAGACCCTTGTAGTTCTGGTAGTCAGCGGAGTCCTCATATAGCTTAGTAAGGGCACCAAACTTGTCAATAGTACCCAGCTCCTCATCATTCATAGACGAGTAGTTAGCCATCACCTGTTCGAGAGTAGTCGACATAGTGGCGAGGGGGATAGGAAGGAAGACAATTACTAGTCCTACAAAATAAATTAGTATCACGCAGTCGCGCGACCAACCATGATGGATACAATGAACGGCATCAACGCTAGTGGGAAATCCTTGATCGGCGCCACGTCACACAATATGTGTGCGCGTGCTGTCTCCAAGACTGTCTACCTGTGAAAATAGCAGACCTGCGCACCGGGACTCGGTCAAACGAGATTCTCGGTTCTCGCTCGTTCTCGGGCCCGAGACCGAAACGAGACGAGAGCTCTCCTTCACGACCGAGAACGAGACGAGAAATGGCGGGTTATCTCGTTCTCGCATGCAGTGGTATATATTTCGTGTGAATTACTTCACGGAATCTCGATGTGATAAGACGAGAGTCTAAAAAATCGTCCACATGAACCATCTTCGGTTATGATTGATAACTGAAGAGGGTTCGTTTCGGTATGGAGCCGTTAGTTGTGGTCTCGGACAGGCATGCGAGTTCTAGCAGAGCGACTGTACCACAATCATTTTGATGGGGTCATGCACCCGCACACTGTCAGTGGGTCACTGGGACTCTCTAGCTGCGCTAATTGATTTCACGAAGGTCTGAATCACAGAATCTACGTTCGATTGCTCGCCGGAGTAACTGAGACCGAGAACCGAGAACGAGAACGAGAATCATGATCGGGCCCGCGAGAAAGGACCGAGCGAGAAAGATAAACTTCCGACAAGAACCGAACGAGACGAGAATCGATCTTGAGCTGTTTGCGCAGGTCTGGAAAATAGTAGAATAAATCTACAAACCACACTAGCTTTAGAGTTAGTAGGTACTTGAGCCCTCTTTCACATCAGACAATGCTGAGGGTGTGGGGTATAGTTAGACGATCATAATGGTAGTACTTCAGAAAGAGGGAGATCTTCAGTGCGCAGAAACGGTAGACAGACGGTAGTGACGAGAGGTACCCTTGCAACCATTAGTCTTCTCGAAGCAACTGTTGTACCCTGAGTAGTAGATCTCGTAATTGTTTCCCTCTAGCACGAGTCCAATTGGATGAACTGGGTCTAACGTAGATGACAGCGTCACAGGGAGTAGTGTAGAGGTCAATAGATGAGATCTCAGGGGTAGTAATCATACCATCTTCTTCAACCACATCTAGGGCCTCTAGTTGGATATGAGAGTCGCTGATCACATCGTCAACCACCTTGGCTAGGCCAATATGCGGGGCTTTAGTGCTCACAACGAGAGAACCCACAGGTGGGCAACTGGTAGTGAACTTACCAAACATTGGCCTAGCAGAGTCACCGAGACACTCACGTAGTTTGGAAGTGATGTCAACCTCGACAAAATTTGAGTCTCCTTCAGCCATCTGCTCAGGGGTAGATGTCCCTTCAACTTGTAGTTGCTCTTCACTAGTGTCTGCAGGAGTGGGTGTCGCCCACGCAAGAGGGGAGTCGAACACCGTAGAAGAGGACGAAGGATCGTCCTGTTCTTGTCCCTCCTCTAGACTATCGTGGGCAGATCCGGGAGATAGTAGAGGCAAGTCTTCAGTAGTCTCATCTCTATCGTTGTCTTCTGAACGTAGATGTGTCGGCATAGGGAGGTGGGCATGCTGTAGTGCAGTCCGGTCTCGTGCCATGCTGACACGTCGAGAGTCATCGGGTTGAGATGGTGTAGTCAACTTCATAGTGCGGAGTGTACCATCCGAGTCCAAATAGGCTCGTTGAGACTTCTGATAGTAGTTACTGACGGCTTCTTGTAGTGCCCTGGCATGAACCACATTCTTAAGAGAGAATGATTCCGAAGCACCATATGACAGAGGTACAATAGCCGTAGTCCTATCTTCATTCGCCGTCACACCACCTAGGCCTTCTAGTAGTATCCCCTGGATGGCCTTGACCATTGATGAACCCTGTAGTTGCACAATGGTAAAGGGTCCACTCCAGTGAGTTTGCAAGTGGTTACCGATAGAACTGTCAGACCTCTTCGTAGTGAAGATCAAATCAAATAGCCTGGGCTCGTAGTCGTTGGGGTTCTCATTAGTATAGCGCTCTAAATGGCGTTGTTGTTTGATGCGCCACAGCTCCAAGTACTCTCCCAACGTAGTTTCCATCTTCTCTCGAGCATCAGTGAGTAGTGGGACGTTCTTCTGAATGAAGTCGACAATGTTAGTACTAGCATAACGCATGTTGAGGGTATCCCAGTCAACGGCGTTATTAGTCTCGGGGTGTAGACCAGGTAGTCTCCCTGAGTAGCCAAAGTGGAGTTGGAAAGGAGTCACATTCGCCCATAGTCGTGGCGTATGATTGTACGCCCGTACGGCAACCATGTAGTCGGCGATGTAACTAGTCTCCGTAGTTGGAGCAGATGCATGAGGGCCTGTAACTGGTCTACTAGCTTGTAGTGCTCGGGTGACTTCGACAAAATCCTTGTGGGCTCGCTCCCAGAAACCGAGATGATAGGAGTAGCCGGGTAGAACATAGTGTCGAGTGCCATGGCGGGCTAGTGTCAGCTTCACCGCCTTACCCGAGAGTATAGTACGGTCATGGTCAGTGAGTAGTACTGCTGGACTACCGTGTTCCAAGAACACGCAATCCAGGACGGAAGCCACAGTCGTAGACTTAGAATCTCGTAGTGGACGAGCTACAGTGTAGCCACTGACGTAGTCATGAACGAGAAGCAGGTAGTGGCTCTTGTTAGTGTCTTCTGTCGTGGCATCCGTAGCAGTAGTACTAGACCGACCGTATGGTCCTGCGAGATCCACACCGACGACTTGCCATAGTCCTTCAGTCAGTAGAGTCTGCACCTGGGTCACTAAGTAGTTGTGTTGTCGAGTAGCTCGAGCCTTGAGACAGGGAATGCATGACCCAATAGTGAGCCGTACTAACTTGAACATAGCATCACGCCAGTAGTCCTTCCTCAGAAGGTTGTGAACCCGCTTGGAACCAAGATGACCAAAGAGGTAGTGGAGAATGACAGCTAGTACCCTGACCAGGAAGGCTGAATATAGTGTCCTTCCCAGATGTAGAACCCCTTTCTCATTAGAGGGCTGGGTCAGACGGTGTGGTTCGGGATACCGCCGTAGTAGTCCATCATCATCTAGGAAGCAAATCTTCGACAATCGTTGAAGACGGGTAGCCCGGACACCGATGGTACTAGTGGCTGTCTTGCCCTGCAGAATGGCTCGCAGATCTCTCGTATCACCATCTAGTTCTTGAGCACGTAGTACGCACTCATTGACGCGAGAGGTGAATCGAGAGTCTTGGAGTAAGCCAGTACCGATCCTCTCAGTAGGCTTGGCGTAGTCCATGAGGGCCGTCAACTCTAGTCGCTGGTCGTCAGGCAGTGAATCAACATCTGGCAGATCTATGCCATCCGTGTTGATGACTGCGACCGTAGCACTAGACGTATCAGGAGTAGTCACATCTTCTTCAAACTCCTCTGGTTGGCACCGGTAGTCGTATACCACTTTGGTGGTAGTCATGGAGTTCAACACTGCAGAGGGGTCAATGACTTCACCAGAGGTTCTTGCCCGAGATATACTATCAGCGTAGTTGAGTGCGGAAGGGACGTGTAGTATGACGACGTCGAGCTCCTTACAGAGCTTTCGCACTTCAACTAGTCTTCTTCTCTCGACAGCAGGTAGCCTCTTGTCGTTAGCAGGACGGCGAAGTCGGTAGATAGTGATTTCACTATCACAGAGTAGTCGCACCTGCCTTGGCTGGAGGACTGGAGCTAGTGGATCCAGTGGAGCTTGGTAGGGCTTGTAGTAGGTTGGCACAGGAAGGTAGGGCGACATCATCCTGAGTAGTTGAAGGCCTTTGTAGAGAGCGACTCTACTTGCGAGGGATAGTCCACGCCGTCTGGCCCTTCGGGAACACACCACCACGACTGAGTAGTCTAGTGGAGATCGTCGTATTGTCTGTACAGCGTATGTCTACGCCCCAGAGGTCAGTAGACGCATCCGTACAGACTAGTAGTGGCTGTTCTCGGACATTGACATGCCGAGGGACTCCCTGGGTAGTGACGGCTTGACACTCCTTCACCCAATCGCCGAGGTCGTTGGCCACGTTAGTATCAATAGGGTCGGACCACGACTTGTAGTTCTCACAAATACGTCTCCATATTAGTCTACCCTTCAGGTCATACTCTATGAAAATCCCAAGTGGGTCATAGAGAGAAGCTAGTGCCGAACAAGCTTCACGTTTAGTAGTCACTCGACCAGGTAGAGAGCCAGAGTAGACCACGAAAAGAAGCTCACCACGGTAGTGGTACCCTAGTAGAGACTTGGCACTAGTATCTTCTGTAGTTGTTTGGGACCACGATCTCAAATTCTTGATCGCATCCACCTTGAATCCGTGTCCACCTAGAAGATGTAGTGAGAAGTCGTTAGCCTGAGTGGCTATCTCGGGAGTATCACCGCCGTTGAACAAGTCATCCACGTATTTGAGTAGTACCAGCTCCTTGGGAATATGAGGCCCAAGGCGAATGTAGTCGAAGGCCTCTGGAGAGGGTAGTAGTAGAACCTTCTCCAAGTCTTCGTCATTATACAAGTGGGGGTCGATTAGTGGACTCATAGTAAGACTGGCACCGACACCCTGTAGTGCTTCTGCTTCCTCCGTGACATCGTGAGTACAACATTCAAGAAAGTTAGGGGCACTAGTCGTGCCGAAGGACACACAGTGTAGTCACCAATACAAGTGTAGTTGGTGTAGGCCAAGTCGTAGAGGGAAGCCTTCATTTGACAGAAGGCCTTACTTATATCGGAAGCCACGAAGTAGCGAAAGCCTCTCAGTTGTAGTAGGGTGCCTTGTAAGTCGTTCTGAGTTCGGCCGCCACGTAGTAGGTACTTGTTCAGTGCTCTGTAGTCTAGCACAATTCTGCACGGGGTAGTAGGGTGATTATCCCTAAATACCGTGTGTGCAGGGGTATAGTGCTTGGGCTTCATTACCGTAGTACCCTCGTAGTGAGTGCCCTTAGTGAGCCTATCCCAAGCTTGCTGGCATTGGTCAAAAGAAGGACCCTTATTGTAGTCGTCCAGGGCGTTGTTCTGCACTATAGTACAGAACCCACGATCGAGATAGGTCTTCAGAGCTTGTTGAAAGGCTTCGACTTGAGCAGTCGTCAGTCGTTTAGTAGACCGAGCACCACGAGCGGCTGCTTGACGGTAGTTCATTGGTGGTCTACTAGAGTCCTTCCACGAGGCACGTACGACCGGTCTTCCGAGTGGGGTAGTCTCATCATAAGCCCACTCGCGTCGCAGTGCTTCCCACGGAGGCAGATTGTCTTCGTCACATAGTTGGTCTTCTTCGTCGCCCGAGTCATCGTCGTCGTAGTTGGCCACGGTGGTATCAGACAAGCCGTAGCTAGTAGTATTCGATACACCGTAACCATTTTTGGGGGGTAGTGAACCTTTGACCTCCGCTGTAGTAATCTGATGAACGGAGGTAGTAGTACTGGTTCTGTTCCTCCCGTGGTTACATGGGCCTTGGCCACGAATCAATGAGCGATCATTGATTGCAGTAGTATCAGTATCAGGATACAATACCGGGAACCAAGGCGTAGTAGGCGGCAACGTGAAGCCATTGTAGTGAAGGGTGTCACATTGCTCTTGCAGGCATAGTTGGTTGATATATTTGATCTTGTAGTTGGTGAGGTAGTCGTCTTGGTCTTTAGTGGCTTCTAAAGATGGCTCTTCTTCTACAGAGCGGGTAGGCACTTGCTCAGTCTCACAGGGTTTGTCATAGTTGGTCTCGATGTGGTAACCATCGGGCCCTAGTATAATGCATGTCTTTAGTAGAGACATAGTCGGGCAGCCGAGGATAACTGGTGTAGTAAGCGAGACCGTCGTGACTAGGAAGGTATCGACCTGGGTATTACTAGGAGTAGAAACCCGAAGCCGCACCGTTCCTATAGTACTTAAGTGACCACCGTTAGCAGCACTTAGTGAATTGGGTATAGTAGTCTCAAGGACAGCATCTGGGGCTACGCAGTTGAGGCAGTCCGCAGTAATTAGTGAGACGTCCGCTCCAGTGTCGTAGATAGCGATAACCTCAGTATCCTCGATAGTAACATACCCGGTCATCATGCCTTCACGATGTCGTACACGAGGGTCCGGAGTTGGAGGTCGATCTCGAGTGCGACATAGTGTGTGGCAGTGGTAGTTCTCAGAAGATGCCGCGTCGTCGAGAAAGGTAGCATGGACATTAGTATTAGCTCTAGTCCTTGCCGGAGTGCGAGACTGTGCAGCTCTCGTAGTTGGTGTTGGCGACCTACGCGGTGGGTCATGAGTGCCCCTCGCAGTAGTCGGTAGTTTAGCGCCGCATACATAAGCCAGATGCCCCGGATGATTACACCGATGACAGACAATCCGTTCGGTATTTACACGGCAGGCATCTGTAGTGTGGTTAGGGTTGCCGCAGATCTTACAGCGATCGGCTAGTTCTGCGGGAGTAGTCTCCTCACAGTTCTTGGCCGAATGCCCGTCCTGATGGCAACGAAAGCAGGTGAAACCAGTGGCGTCGTTCTTGATGGCTAGTAGATGTTGTATCGAGTAGTCATCGTCATAGAGCTCGTCTCCGTCGACAAAGTTGACAGATCGAGCTTGTTGTGGGCGAGACCTCTGAGGACTAGTCGAGCTCCTCGGTGTGTAGTCAGTGCGGGAAACCCGTCCACCACGGGACTCGACCGATGAGTCCCTAGGTCTAAACTGATCAGGCCGACCTTGACCCTTGGGATAGTAAGGAGCCGAGGACTTAGTCGCATCCTTAGTCTCATAATCGACGCCATAGTAGTTGGTCAGCTGCTTGTGATGGAGTAAGACACGGTCTCTGAACTGCTCAAAAGACATGTCGTCGTTCATGAGGTCCACGTCTAGTCTCTGTCGTAGTAGCATAGATCTCAGACCCTTGTGGAGTCTTAGTTTGAGATCACGATATGGAACAGGGGAGCCGAGAGCATATAGTTCAGAGGCCATAGTCTCCAATCTCTGTATGAACTTGTAGACGGTACCACCTTCTTGAACACAGTGGGCCAGATCATCACTAGTGCGTTGAACATGGCCGAGAGTGTCGTAGTGATACCTCAGCCGTTCAAGTAGTTGTTGTAGTTGGCGGGCGTAAGAACGGTGGCACCTAGTGGGAGGTTGTATCCCATCAGTCAGGACACTCCACACGTACGAAGTAGTGTAGCGCTTAAGCCACAAATATCGTACGACATCTGGATGACCTTCCGTTTCCGTGTACATAGTTTCAATGAAACTAGTACCGGAGCGGTTGTCTTCACAACCCTTGAAGATAGTCCTAGGCTTAAGACTATCGACCACACGCTCCGCCGAGTCGTAGTCCTTGATGGAGACTGGGGCAGAACAAGAGTAGTTGCTGCATCCCTCGCACCAACCGTAGTGGGCCATTCCCCTCTTACGAGGAACGTAGAAGGGGCTTGGTGAAACTGCAGGCAGTAGTGGTCCAACCAGGGGATAGCCTTCAGCGTGATGTGGGGGTACACCAGGCTGTGGATACATGTAGTTGGCATGATCCTGGCGTAGTTGAGGTTGGCCACGTTGGTATGGTTGATGCTTAGTCGGGTCCCCGGAAGGGGATCTTGGATAGTTATTGCTTAGTTCATACTCCACAGGATAGTAGTTGTATTGTTGCCCGTGGGGTTGGCGATGAACTTGGTCAGTTGGATGCTGTTGTGGGCGTCCAGGCACATAGTATGATGGAGACAACTGAGGGGCACCAAATGCACGGTAGCCGTTGTTGATCTCCAAAGGTATGTAGTGTGGTGGTACATAGTGCGGTGGAGGTGGTGGTAGTAGCTGAGCTCGGTGATCAGTGGGCACCGGATGTTGGCCACGTTGGTGTATGTTCCTCGGCCACTCGTCAGCCAAAGCCATATCACCATCACCGCGTGTAGTAGGCACGCCACCATGTAATGGAGCAGGAGCGTTAATCCTTAGTGGAGGCACCGATGTAGAATTCCCCTCAACGTTCTCGATGTGCAGCCCCTGAGGAACTGAGTGGTGTTGGGCAGCAGACAGATTAGGTTGGCGTAGTGGAGGAGGTAGACCACGACTAGTTCGGCTGCCATCGGCCTCGTCCTCGGTAGTGCGGAGAGTAGGCGGTTGCCTTCCACTAGTAGCATTAGTGGGAAGGACTAGTGGGGGGTGAACAACAACGTCGTCAATAGTAGGGTCGCCACCAGCAGGTGGCGGGCGTTGTTCACCTTGCTGCTCCTGTAGTCCGCCTTGTAGTGGGGTCAAACCATCTCCAAGGCGAAGGTTGGGATTGTTCTGGGGGTCAGCGTGACGAGAGTAGTCCATAGTGTAGACACAGGAAGTCGCTGATAAAGTCGTTCTGCAATCCCTTTACGCAACGAGGAGATGGTAGAGAAACCATAGAAAGTTGTAGCACCAGGGATAAGACCAAGGCCTAGTCCGCTGGTGACTGGATCGTGGTTTTACGCACTCACCAGATTTTAAATAGCACTACAGGCATGGGTCCGGCCGAGTAGTGACTAACAAGTAGTAGAACCACAAGTTAGATTTGCAAGCTCAACAGCATAGTTGGTAATCCAACCATGACTGCCTAGTAGCGCCGGCTACTAAACAGATTTGCAAGCTCATCAGCACTATCAGATCGGGAAAGGGCCTTCACTGATAGTGACTGACTAGTAGCGCCGGCTACGAGCCAGATTCACAACCTCGGTAGTATTGCAGTGTGCGAACAAGTTCGCATAGGCTGCAACAACTGACTAGTACCACTTCTAGTCAGGTTTTCGCTGTGCTGAACATAAAATTGATAACCTGGCCGTCGTAGTGGGAGTTCACCTATTGGCGTAGCGAAGGTCCCTTTGCCTCGGGCGCTAGTAACCGGCGACGTCTCCGAAAGTTTTTGGAATCACTAGTGAGAGCCAGCAACAGATAGCTCACTAGTGACCCAAGGGTAGGCATTGACTGCCACCTGGGCTCTCCCCAGTGTTTACGTACCCTTAGTACCTGGCTTGTTGTGAATGTGATTAATTGATTAGTCACTAGTGGAAACTTCACGTGCCAGACCTCAAACAATAGTGGTTATCTACATCAACTTAATGCTTAATCATCTCAGCTGTCACTTCTATTCTTGAAGTAGTCAGCAAAGTCATAGTGAATATAAACATAAATGGTACCATATAGTATAGCATAGTGGATTGTGAATAGTATAGTGAATAGGGGGCCTCTGTCAATTACCAAGAACTGGGCCAGGCCAAAAACCAAGGCCAAGAGTATATCTCCGAAAGGCTAGTGGGGGTGTCGTGGATTCGTAGTAGGACCATCAAGATAAATCAGATATCTCGACCACGTTGTAGCGTCCCATCACATAGCCTAGTCGAAGCCCAACATACCGGTAGTCAAAACCAAGAACTAACGTTCGCTGTCAAATACCGAGAACGGGAACGTCACCGGTAGTTGAGGAAGTACATCAGTAGTAGAATGGTGTTTTACCGATGCCTGATATCTAGTTAGTAGCCAAACCCAAGCACTCTCGCTCAAAGCCAAATAACCAAGGACGGGAGTGTAACTAAAGAGATATCAGTAGTCACCAGACTAGTCGCCAAAACCAAGGACTAACGCTCGTAGCCAAAACCAAGGACGAGAGCGTGACTAGTAAGGTGTTAAGAGCCATCAGACTAGTCGCCAAAAACCAAGGACGAGCGTCCGCTGCCAATTACCAAGAACTCGGACGTGACTAGTAAGATGGTGCAGAGGAGTAAAACCATAGCCGCACTAGTGTCAAAACCAAGAACTACGTCCACGGCCAATACCAAGGTCTGGGACGCTACTAGTGCAGCAGAACTTGACGTGGTATAAATGACATAGTACCCAGAGTCAAAACCAAGAACAGGCGCAACACCAAGCGCCTCCGAGTAGTAGAGGTCATAAATATCCTTCTACCAACGGCTAGTCACCCCCATCTGGCAGTGTGACATCACCGTTGAAGGCAGGTAGTGCAGGATGGTGTCATAGTGCTCACGTCTTTCTGATAATAGAGGTGTCACTATACCTCCCAAGTCGTAGTGGTCAGTCTCCTCAGCAAGAATGCTAAGGGTAGCCCACTGTCGTCAAGAACAGTTGGAAACCTGTATAGTAACCCGACTCGTAGTAGTGGGACAAGTAGGGACGAGTCTGGCAGTCTGCAAGTAGTTCAGGCTCCCTCAATACTTCTTCTGCTGAATGACCTGCTACAACCCTTCGCGATAAGGTCGTAGTAGTAAGAGTGACAAGAGCAGACCCGTCAGTCATACTCTAGTAGTGGGTGTAAGGTAGGCTCATAATTGGCGTAGTAGGATATGAATGCCTCTGACTCCGGGGTGTCCAGCGTGCGCACGATGAACACCGTATTGTGGTTGTGGTGGAGTAGTAGACTACACGGCAGGTTTCCCCGCCATCATGTCCACCGTGTCGTCTGTGACTACAGTCATGGTGCGTAGCTAGTGCACATGACTGTAGACCACATGGGGAGTCAGGCCGACAAGTAGTGAGTGCTCATGTACCGAGGATGAAGTTGAGTTGACGTAGTAGATGTGGTCTCCTTGGGACTGGTAGTTAGCACGGGCATAAGGTGATCAAGCTCGGGCTCGTGGTAACAGAGGGGACCCATAGAAGACCAGTCATAACTCGGCAGCGGAGCATAGCAGTAGTCGGCAGTAGGCATCATATCCCGGTAGAATGCGCGGGTCGGCAGGCAGCGACGGTAGAGTGGTGAGAGAGGAGTAGTGCTGTGTCGCAAGCGCTGCCGAGATGGATCCGCGAGAGAACCGAATCCGGAACAAGCCACCAAATCACTAGTCTCAAATGCCAACCGATCACTAGTGGAACTCAATCCGTGCATCACAATCGGAAGTCATACGTTGAGCGATAGTAGCCTAGGTCCTAAGAGTAGTGGCTCAAATGACTAGTAATCACCTCAAATAGTCACTAGTACTAAGTCTATTGCAGACAATAAGTAGTCCACCGTAGGAACACTAGTAGTTCTCTCCAACCGACTAGTGGAACCAACGAACGTCGAACCAACGGACCAACTGTGAACCAACTTCGATCCAACTTCTAGTGCAAATCAGGCGAGTAGTTCAACCAGACCGTTTCAGAAAATCTAGTCGTTTCAACTAGTCCAAGGTTTGCGCCTAGTCTGGGCGCACGCGACTTTCCGCTACCTGTAAGCGGAAGTCGTGGAGCAGCGCTTCGCTCCGCCCTCCGCGGAGCAGAATCCCTATGTCAGCTTGTCCCATTTAGGCCTTCATCTTTGTGATAATTCCCGCAGATCTTGTGGCTAAGCTGTAGAAGCTTAGTACGCTATAATATGTATCAGACTACTGAATAGATTCATAACGATTGATTCCCATTAAGTCCTTTTGTTGGTACTACTACTGACTAAGGCCTTATCTGGTGGTATCCTGGAGTGGTTGAGTTATTCAGTTGGCGCGTGAGTTGGTTCACACACCTACTTCCTTATTATAAGGCTTATTTATATTCTTTGTGGTTGATTACACGAGTACCGACCACATATTTGGTAGCAGCTCCTTGTTCGGGTTAAGCGTATTATTGTGAACATCGACGACTACAATGCCTGCTGAAAGTGGATATTCTACTCCTACGTCATCGGTACCCTCACCTCAGAAGCAAGATCTGGATGTTGTTCGACAACAGGCGGGTATTGCCGCGAGTGAGGCTGGTTTGGAAGGTACTGCTCGGGAGTTGGCTATTAACCAGGCAGTTACCAATGCTGAGGCCTTTAATTCCTTGTTGGACTATATTTCTGCTGGGATTAAGACCAGTTCTGGTGCCGAGAGTTCTAATCAAGTTAGGCCTTCTGTCCGTCGAGAAGATGTCCGAGTCTCTATTCAGATGCCGGAAAGGTATACTGGGTCTACTGATCTGAGCTCTTGGCTCCGGCGGTACGAGAATACCGCCAATTCGGCGGGTTGGGATTCTCGTACCAAGGCTGAACGTCTTGGTACTTACCTGGCGGATGACTATTATGAATCGTGGGATGCCTACGCCACTAAGACTGATTTCGCTCAAGATTGCAAGATCATGCTGAATGTCCTAGCTCGGTGTCCTACAGATGCCACTCTTGAGAGGTTCCAGCAGCTTACTTGGAATGGCGAGACCAACCTGGCGGTATTTTTGGCTCGTGCCAAGCGCATTTTATCGGAGTATAATTCGAAGCTGCCCTCGGATCGTCAACTATCTCAGGCCTCTATGGACGAGATGATCTTGGATAAGCTTATTTCTATGGTTCCTGGTGCTGCTAAGGCCGAGCTTCGTCGTCAAAGGCCTTCTAAGGTGGAGGATATGGTTAATATCGTTAGTGATTATTCTCCTGAAGCTGGTGTGGCTACTTCCACTCTCCAGCAGTTAGAGAAGAGGTTGGACTCCAAACTGCAGAAGGTGTTAGCCGCTGTGTCTAGGCCTTTGTCAGAGTCCGGCCAGCTCGAGAAGCTTCAGCAGCAGGTCCAGGCCTTGCAGCAACGAGGCAATGGTAGTAAAGGCCGCTCTTTTCAACGAAAGTGTGGTATTTGCTTGGGCTCTCATATGACTAAGGACTGTCCTCTTAAACAGTTCGATAGTGGTTGTTATCTTTGTGGCGGTTCTGATCATATCGCTCGTAATTGCCCTAAGTCCTTGACTAAGAAGTCTTCTGGGGATTCTTCTAGGCCTTCCGCGTCGGGAAACTAGCTGGGCGACTGTTATGGGGTCCCCAGTCGCCGACCCCTTTGGTAAGTCTTCGGACTTTTGGTAATGATGTTGGTATATTTTTACACGCCGAGCTTATGACCGAAGCCCAGTGTGGTATTTTGGCTAAGGCCTTTGTAGATAGTGGTAGCTGTTACAGTTTGGTGGACCGTAGATGCTTGCCGGGTGATGCTCGCATAGATCCTACTAATGTGACAGGCCTTGTAACTATAGATGAGACTCCTCTTCCTGTACTCGGAGTGAGTCAACTTACGGTGTGTTTGTGGGATTCTCCGTCGGTGGACTGCGATCGTCACAATCACTGTGAATCCTTTTAAGATGGTATTCTTAGTTGTTGAGCGTCTAGCTCATGAGATTATTTTGGGCCATGATTTTCTGACCCATTTTGGTATGGAGCCTGGGTATAGTGAAGGCCTTCCTCTTCGTTTATTTGGTTTCCCTTCTACCCGTGAAGCTCCTCGTATACACCCTTTATTGAAGAAGACTACTATGTTGGGTGCTACGCTTCATGATTCGACGAGGTTGACTGCGGTTGGTCCTAATGATGGTGTGAGGCCTTTTCGAGGAAAGGATACGTTGTTGTCGACCTCTACTGCGAACCATCAAGAAGCCCAAGGTAGTCCTCAAGATACCTACGTTCAACATCGACATGATAAAGACTGGGAATGTTCGGTCCCTATCATCCAGACTACTGACTTTGACGCTACGCATGGGAAACTTGTATTTGCGGCTGTCAAGGATACCTCTAAGGTTAGTCCCTTGGAGGCTACCCCTCTATGCTTTCGGTCCGAGTCCTCCGACGACAAGCAGGTTGCTTCTACGCCGGAAGAGTGGCCCGGTCCTGGTGTGGAACCTGACAGTCTGCTTGACGATGATCTTGCTCAGGGCCTTGCAGTTCGCCATCCCCGACTTTACGGATGTTGGTAAGACGCTCCCCGAAGTTCCCAAGGATTCTCCAGCTTACCAGAATTTAACTAAGCTATGTGTGGAATTCGGTGACCTCTTCAAGAACCGTCCAGGCCTTTGCGAGTCGATGGAACACTCTATCCCTCTCACGGACTCT
>JABANP010000413.1:0-48549 GCA_013115135.1 Perkinsus olseni
CAGCATTGGCATTCGCTCTTGCCGCGTGCGTGCTCCTCTTCGTGGTTCGCCCTGGGACTAAGAACGTGTGTATTGCTCCTCCTGGGAACGGTATTCCGTCATTTGAGTGTGACCACTGACCTAGTAGGCTAGATTGGATGACATCAGCATCAATCATTCTTCTCTATGAAATTGAACCTACTCTCGATACGCCCAGAAAGTTATGCCCTCCATAGCCGACTTTTCCAAATCGGCTTCACTGAAAACGAAAAGAGATCAACAAGGGACTCGTTGCCGCACCGCGTACAGGACCTCGCAGAGTGGAGTAGTCTATCCCTACCACTACCGCTGTGGGGTATACATCATCGTGCATCTGCGTGCTGGAATGCGCGCCGATTCCGTCGTTCCAATCGCTTCGATTGGCCTTGACCACTGGTCCTAGCATCCTGTAGCCTTGGCGATGTTTCTGGGCGTCTTCATATGCGCCTTGAACATAGCCCCCCATGTAGTTGTATGGCCTCTTTAGTCTACATGGCTAGTCTTGATTTAGCCCCCAGTCACCCGCCTGAAATCCCCCGTCCTGTCGGTGTTTCTTCACCCCCCACGCGGATGCTCGACTTGCCCTCGGATAAGGAGACGAAAAAGGGGATCGTCCATGCTATGTGCTTTCAAGGATATCTTGCTCGCACCAGATCAGCGCATGTGCCGCATCCCTTCAAGCGAGTCCTTGTCATCAACCTCGTTACTGGTATCAAGGAGAAGTGATGAAAAAGATCAATCGTGAAGATCCACCAAGTTCTGCGAGGTATATGTCTAATCGTAACTTTGCCACAGAACGACTGCCACCTCGTCTAGGGAGTGACCTTTTTACCATTGATATAGCCTTTTTTCTGCCCATATCTATTGAAAGTGTTATCTTGAAACTCAAGTCAACCTCCACAGGTATGGTTATGATGCGTCATGCGGTCTCATTGATCCGCCGCCCTTTCTCCACTAAGGACCCTGTCCCTCGGAAAGCCGTTTCCCTTACTATGTTGTTGCTCATTCTGACTCGTTCGGCTCAAATAGCTGATGGATTCCCTCGGAGGGAGTGTCACTAGCGGTGCGTGCAGAGGAGTTGTTCAAACACAACTTTTCGAGCAACAATCACGCGTGATCTGTTTTGTTGATCAAGCCTCTGGGTGAACTCGGCTCCTGCGCAGTAGCATCATTATCTCTGCTAGTTTTGTAATTTTCAATGCGCTGCAGTAAGACTTGGTTGCCGGAAGCCCCAAAGAACGGAGCAGACGCCCCGGCACAAGACAAGGGATCACCGGAGTCTGCTGACATTGACGACTCCGCATTGGAGCTACCTCAAGACCTTTACATATCTATGATGACCCTCGGAAAGGAGGCTCGTGCACGTGCAACGCATGTCCCTCATCAATACCGGGATATCCTTTTCATTCCTCGGGTAGCGACACCAGTGTACCCTCGCATCGAGAGTAAGGCCAGTATCGCTTCGTCGGGGTGGACAACAACTTCTCAGAGTAGCCCTACTGAGTCGAAGTAAGGTATTGCACTTTATGACATAGTGATCCTTTTTACATTGGATACGTATACAATTTGGACTAGAGATGATACATTACGCCGATGCGTGACTTCAGCTGCTGCCTTTTTATCTACTTTCTGTTGGGTTCTCAAGTTCCCGAGTCGGACTAGCGGCAACCAAACACATGCCGTGTGAAACGGGCGCAGACGCATACGAGACGAATCATCAGTGGTGTGATGTGACTTTGATAATCAAGAGCTTCCTTATCCGCCTCTGCAGTGTCCGCGATGTCACACGAGGCATAACATAATTGTTCGAACATGACTCGCAAGAAGTCTCATGACGGCTTCAATATTACAAGCTGATGAGACTTGCGCTGCAGTGAATCTTCTGATGGTGAATGGCGGCCAGTCGCAAGCCGCTTGGGTACGTACTCTTCCGTCAGGGCCCAACCCAAAACTTGTCCACAGCAAGCGTAATGGCACGGGCCGAATGTCAGATAGGTTTTCAAGGGTCGGGTCTGACTCATTTTAACACGCGTGAACGGTTGGCCTGAAACCGAGGAAAATGGAGTTCGCAGTTCATGAAACTGCAGTACACACTTATCGCACACACTCCGTCGCAGCGCATGTTCCGGTGAAGGCTCGAAGGACAACAGAAACTATGGAGGATGCCTCGTCTTCGAGGAGCTCGCCCCGCTAACCCTGGTTGTAACGCAAGAGGCGGTTGAACAGGTCCTCGACTTCTCCTCCCTTCCCAATAGACACGCCCCCTTCCGTAGAGTCCTACGTTGCTCATCTGGCTCTTGAACAAAACCCTCAAGTGTTGGCGATCAACGGTAATGCACTCCGCTGAAGAAACATGGTAGACGGATATTCCATGACAGAGGGATGCTACCGAACAGGTACGGCTATCGGGACACACTTCTATAGCATGCGTGCTTAGATCCATCAGAGTCCACCAGCCCCGCCGATATACCACAACTCGGGGGCATCACAGATGTCGATTCTGTGACGGCAATCGATACCAAATGGGAAGGACCTCATGCACTGTGTCACACAGTCTGTGTGGCACCGGTGTCACTGGAAACATTGACGAACCCCGTCCGCATTCAGTACTGAAACGGTTCACAAGCAACGATAAAACAGTTGGCTCTCCTTAAGCAAGTCTATCCAGAGCATTCTTCAGGCCCTCAGCATCGGCCCCATTCACTCGATCAACCTGTCGGAGGCCGTGACACAGAAACTAGGCCATGTCAATTTTAACGAAGGTTACAGCGTCCGCGGCCTCGGCATACTTCTCAATCTGACAAGATAGCTACTACTGTCACATGCGATGCAGATCGAAGATCAGCCCATCGTTATTATCATTATACCCGGGGTGCTATAGTCCGGCACGGACCACACCAACTCGCCGTGAACCATGCAACTTTTAACTTTTGCGACGAGTTGGACTGCAGCTGTCGCCGAGTAGCCTCCGTCGAGGTCGCTGATATAACCTACAATGCTCAGAAGAGGCCGACCCATCCTTCATGCATGTACCCTTACTGCGAACTGCCTAGTTCCCGACGCCTGAGCGGCTACTGCCGAGACCCCAATACGAAGATGCTGTAACATAAGTGGAGTGACAGGGAGGTACTGCACTGGCGCCTACGTGACGGCTGCAAGGAGATAGCGCGGACGCCGAACTCCTCCTGCTGAGCGCCGGTATCGGAGCACAAACAGGCGAGTCGCTACACAGAATTGAACAACCCAACACCACAGACATTAATCTCGAAGCAAAACAGCAAGTCCCGAAGGGGGTTCCTAGGACAGATGATAAATGTAAAAAACTGACCACCAACGGACTACATGATAACAGGGTACATCGGGGCCACTCGCTTTTAGGCCTTGTAACAGGTGTCTAGGTACCTGCAGAGGCGAGAAGAACATCATGCCACACAATTCGATCCCCATCAGGCATTCTCCGGGACTTTCGTCAACCTACTTGGCCACCACTACATCCGCGAGTTCTTTGGGTACGGAAGCAGCAGAACCGTAAACGGCTGCGTTGCCACTGTGACCTAAAGAGCAGCAGGGATACAACATGCCATATCAAGACTCATACAGATTTCATTGGGCTCATCATGGAAAACGAGGCTGCCAGCGAGCCCGCGGAGTGATGAACGATTCCCACTCTCGTGATCACCCAGTTCTACGTAAACCTCATTCCGTCGTACCACTCTTGACACCAGAGTCCAGCTTCGCCTTCTCTGCTTCCACGCCGGCCTCGATGTCCTTCAACAATTCGTCTATTTTACCAGCATTTAGGCGTGTGACACATATGTGGACCCCCGAGGGCATCTGGAGCATGTTGAGGTTCCTGAGAGGAGAAGGTAAGGATGAGCAGTCTAACTTCTCTCCAATTCTTCTCACCAATGAGTTTTCGTGTTCTCCTTCAACCACTCCGCCAGATCATAGTCATTCACACCGTTAGTGCAAGTAATAGCCACCACAGAGACGCTCGGTCGGCCGAGTACACCAACCCCGTCTATGCTGTCGATACCCTTCTCAAGCTGCTTAGCTGCGGACACTGCAGGGAGGAGGACGTGACACTGGTTAGGTACGATGCCAGCACTCACCAATAGTCTTGCAGGACTGTTTATACCCATCACGCCCGATGTGCATCAATGTTGCCCAGGTCGCTGCAACGGCTGCAGCCGGTCTGAGTGGGTTGCGACAGAGAATACGGCGTACGAGTTGAGCGGAGCAGCTCACCTCGAGCCGCATATAGTTGGAGTGCCGTAGATGCCTCCTGGCCACTCGCTACAGGTGGAATATTGGTACTTGCGTAGGTCGGGAGATCGGAACATGAGCACACTGGTGCCCTTAGGAGAGAAGCCGTACTTGTGCGTATCACAAGATATGGAGGTCACGCCGGGGACGCGGAAATCGAACTGATAAAAGAGACAGCATGAGCGAAGATAGACAACAACGGGCGGGGGAGTACAGCCCACTGGAGGCCTTCAGCTGAACTACTTCCATCTACCTAGTTGTACTCACCTTAGTTGGCATAGGGAAGCCGTTCTCCTCCATAAAGGGTAGGAGATACCCTCCCAAGCAACAATCAACATGCAGGTTTGTCTTGTGCTTCAGCGCTATCCTCGCTAGGCCCTCTATGTTGTCCACCACACCTGATTCGAGACAGATTGCAACAGCCAGCCTTCCTCCGCTTCCCTGTTGTGAGGAAGCAAAGCTCACCTTGAGGGAACTGCGGACAGCTGCCAACTATGGCAACAGTGTTCTTATTAATCAATGATTCTACGTGATTCAAATTCACATCCATAACATCCTGAACAAGAGGACAACTCGACAAGCCCGGACTTAACAGAATCGATCGACAACTCCTCGATACAGCAGAGGAGCGTATTGCCGAAAGGTGAATCGCGCTCGCTCTCGGTAGTTTCTCTCCTTCAGAATTTCTGCTTTTTCCGCGGCTCGTGAGTGACTGTGCCGTGAGTCTTTCATATAGGGAGGTACCCATAGATGGTACCCTTCCCAGTCCTACCTCAGTAAGCCTGGCCACCCGAACGTCGATGCCAAAATACTGCCCAGCCTTGATGAAGGCAGCATGTGCGCTGTGTGGAATGACAATGTTCGGTTCGGTGATACCACGCTCGGCTCTGAAGAAGTCAGGTACCCACTCGCCCGATCATAGTGTTCCGCGACAACAGTGTTGTCTGGGAAATTCTCAGCACATATGTGCCCTGTACCAATGCCGGGCCCCACAGACGATTCTACCTTCCCCAGTCTCGATAGGCCTTCATTGCCAAGAGGATGGACTCCGTGCCACCGCTGGTGACGGAACCACAAGCGCCTTCTTCTGATTTACCGTTGAACAAATCGAGTGTCATAGCGATCACCTGGTGTATCACGATGAGCCTTCCTCCCGCATCCACGAAGAGCACGTAGGCCGCTGACCCCACACTACCTCAGCCTCCATTTGACGAGTCTTAGTGAAGACATCAGCATGCAGCAGATTACTGAGAGCAAACATCCCCAGTACCTGCCAACCCGCATAACTCGAGCTGTGGAAAGGGAGTACCTACTTTTCCTTGCATCTCGTAAAGCTCCTCGCCACCATGATACACGCAGCCACTCTGGCCACCATTCTCCCAGTTCTTGTGCTCCTTCTCCGCACACTTCTCCATGTAGGGGAGAAGCTCGCTGGAAGGCTTACCCTCTGAGCAACTGCAATCGTTTCAGGCGAAAAGATACGAGACGCCGTACGTTGTGGCAGAGCGCTGTTCCTGTGCTCTACATCCTTAAGGACCATCTCGTCCAGGCCTTCCGTCGCCTTATCCAACTCAGCATCGATTTTGGCACGGACTTGCGGGATACGCCTAACCTGATATAAGAACGCAGATTCCGTGCTATGTAATCGGGTTACTCCGGTAAATAACTTCCATGGCACTCGTAATACGGGTCCTGTATCGATCAGAAACAGTGGATTCGCAGTCCGAATTTTTAGAGGAGGTTTGGCTGTGTTCACATGCCGGATACGGTCGTGATTTTTCCTTGGTCGAAGGACGTAGCACATCCTGGGATGTCATAACAGCCGAGGCTCAAAGATTCGCTGCTGCTTCGACCGGCGGAGCGCTTCCGACCGACATCACCTGCTTCAACGCGTAACGTTTCAAAGGCACTTCGAATCCTTGATGGAGACCGTAGCGTTGTAGATGCTTCCACAGCTTGTAGGCGAAGTACAACAAGAACCACGTTAGGGTGGAGAGCACGACAGTATCGAAACGATCCTTCCTTCGCAGTTTGTCGTTGACCAACAGTCGTATGGTGGCCAGCATGTTGCTGATGATGGGAATGTTCGAAGATGGCAGTTGATTTAGCCTAAACAAAAACGACTGAGAAAACGCCGTCCATCAACTCCGAAGCCATCCACGCCAACTTCCAACCGAACTCCTATTTCTTAGCTCCCTTCGTGCCATCGAACGAGAAGCTCGGAGCCACCAACGAGGTGTTGGTGACATGAATGCGATTCTATGAATTTGAACAGGTTTAAGCAGTAATGCGTGAACTTGGTAAGAGCGAAGTTGCAGCGGCGTTGTTTTGTGCTACGGCGGCCTTAGTTGTTCAGCCTGACCACAGCTCGTGATCAGTGGCGCTACTATTCAGAATAACAGCAGGACGTTGTGACTTCATATGGCGTCCAATGCTGCGGTCCATAAACCAGTAGACTACTCCTCGAGTCTTGATAAACATAATCGTACCGTGCATGAAACCTTCCCGCCTCCCAGAACAACCCTGGGCAACCGAAGGAAAGCGGCATTGCGAGGACTCCTACGGTCATCCTATGGAGTCGTTCCTAAACACGAGCCCATGTACGCTCACGACGATAACGTCTGACTCGAGAAGGTATCATCGAATTTTAGTAGCGTCGAGAATGGACCCGACAGTCCTACCGCATCATCCCGAAATTTCAGGTCGGTTCGGAATCAAAAGAAGCGTGGATATTTACGACCTATTCACATCGTGTAGCGTGGTCTGAGAGATGGTCCACCGAGTTGGTATTACGTATGCAGCTGTCTCGTACCGAACTTATTCACAGGGATTCCTAGGCGGCACATCATCATCATCATAAGTTGAGGTCCCTGGTTCGATTCCGGCACCATTACATTTCTTCTGTACATTATTCTGCGCGGCACAGCACGCGCCAGATGCTTTTCGTGTTCGATATCGTTAGATCCCCAATGTTCACTTGGCATCATAGCGGTTGACATGTTAGAAACACAGGTTTCCGGTGGTCGCTACCGCCTAGACCATCGGTCTTTCGCGCGCCTAGTTGCCTTCGAAAATCGAGCGAACTCGCGGGGCGAGAATCTGGAACCATGTTTGACGTGCGAAAATCAATTCCCGAGTCGGTGCTGGGTGGAATAGATTTTGTTCATCGTTGAACAGGCGGTTTGTTAGTCGTGGACGAAGGACGAAAATGGGAAGGTGCCAAGCGGCCGAGGCTCAGTGCGGTGTTCCGCCACTCCTCCCCTCCCCATCCTTGCCAACCCTTTGTTATTCCGTCTTTTAGTCCTGCTTTTGCGGGTCCGCGATGTGTCGAAGGAATATCCGACCTCCCGATTGCAGGCTTGATTGGTAGATGCCTGCGTGCTGAATGGCCTCCTCCTCGCCTCCTGCCGAAGAGCCCTCAGCAGTCATCCTCAACGCGGCCAATATTGGCTTCACCTATGGCAGGCAGTACCTCCATCTGTCTAATACGTTCGATTGGCAAGGCGTCCTCGCAGCTTGGCGTTACTACAAGGAGCGCGACGTCGAACGCTGCTGGTTCACTGCGAACGAGTCCCTGTTGAGGCACAACCCAGGCATGCCGGCAGAACTGACAAACAGCTTATGCCGCGCGGCTGTACAGGATGGCGTAAAGGATGCGGACGACTTGTTGACAATCAGAGCAGCTAAGATCTACTCGGCGCAGTTCGTTGACAACGACAACTACAGAGACTGGAGGTTCCGGCTGGAAGAAAGGGATAAGGATACGGCGAAGTGGTTAAGTGAAAATGGCAATAAGCATGTCTACTACACCTTCATGCCCACAGGAGAGTTCATGCCTGATAGATCTGCGCCGCCACCCGAAGGCGCGATGGATATTGATGACAGCTTCGATGATGAAGATGGTAGAGGGAACAACTCTACAACTGTTCCGAGCTCGTCGTCCCCTCTTGGGCCTGCCGCCGATTATCTACCCGTAGGTCAGCACGATGCTGGTGCGGCTGCTCACAATGTCTATGTTCCACACGTGGTGAAAAAGTTCGGGGGTAAGACCGCTGGTCCCTACCGGTCCTCGAAGTTCGCTCATGGGAAACAACAGAGATACTCGCAGTACTCAGCGGCGCCGTATGCGCGTCCGGGCAGGGTCAACGCTCCATCCAATGCCTATCGGGCAGTACCTCCGTCGGTGAACTCGACGGCGAGGTCAACGAGCCACGAAGAGGCCTGGGAAGATGGGGCGATCAGGCTGGGCAGTTTCTATGTGGACAACACTCCTCCAACGCCGATACCCAAGCAACCAAGAAATTGTCGAGGAAGATCCAAGCCGGGCAATGCGCCGAGTAGGGTGGAGCCCTCGGGGGCAGCCCCGATTGGTCCGGGTAGGGGCCAACCTCAATCCGTTTGGGGCAGAGGGTCGGCATTGAGTGGCAGCACTGAGGAGTCTTGGGACGATAATACCGTAGCCTACGTTACTAATAATGGATTTGGTTCTCACTGGAGTTGAAGTGGTGGGCGTAAGTAGCACTATTTCTTTCTTATGTAGTATTTAGTTTTGTGTAGGAGGCTTACCTTATTGTTGTGTTATCAGTTCGGATTGGGTGGGACGGCCTGGCGTAGTATTTTTTCGTATTCGTCAACCAACGCCATGGACGTGGATTTCTTTGACACGGTCGGCGGAGACCTCGATCCAACGACAGTAGCAGCGCGATGTCTGAGCAAGCTCATCAATGATCGGCGAGGATCGGAGTTTATCACCTTCACCCCATGTAATGCTTTGCAGCCCTTCTCCTACAGAAAGCCCTGCGAGGTTCCTCCAAGATGGAAGGGAGTCGCAATGACTCCTAAAAGTTGGCTATAATAGCATACTGTTACTCAGGCTCTTTCCCTTCGACGGCTTGGTTTGGTGACTTACCGGCTGGCTGCATCCGGGAGGCCCCTAGTGGGCAGAATTCGTATCGAACTAACGATATAGTGCGAGGGAGGGACCTGTTGGAAACCTTATCGCGTACTGAGGGGAGCGACTTCGCAGCTGAGCGCTCAGCGATTATGATCGGCCAGTCATGTGTCAACTCCCGAGATATGTCCCGAGTCTCGGTATCCACCGGCTATTCGTTTGCGCCATAGTCATTTCCTTTCTCGTGGCAGTTTTCCTCGGCGAAGGCCCGATCCTCCCCAAAGACGCCGCCTTATCTGCCTACCTGGACGTCGAGTTCGGACGGTGCCTAGAGTGAGCCTACCGGGCAAGGCTCGTCCACATAATGGGAAAGAGAGCTCTTTTTTCAGGTACATTTTGTGGGGCAGTGATGCGGTCTTTGAAGGATTCACTCGCCAAGTTTACGCTGCGACTGTGGGCAACTTCCTCCTACGAAACTTCATGTAATCTTCTGCCCCTTTGGCCCGTCCCTGATACCAGTACAATCTGCCAAGGTACACCAGCTCGTCTGTACGAGCAGCTCGAGCCAAACGTAGTGGCATAGCAAACATGTCTATGTGTGTGGAGCGTCTTGAGCAGGTGACCGGGTACGAGGTGATGGGCCATTCATTGGACACTGTCGTTTCAGGTACTTGATTGCCTCAGCCGGTGGGCACTGTCCCTGGACTATGGATACTTACTAGATGATACTGAGCACTGCCACGAGAATGGTGCTTCTAACGGCGGAATGAATGGTGATGCAACAGACCCGTCCAAGGTGCTACTTCCAGGCGGGAACACCCTCATCGCATATATACCGTGGTTGTCTTCAGCTCGTCATCTGCAAAGCTTTCGGGTATTTGGCAGTCCTGCTATCGATACCCTTGCCTCGTGTCGATCGGAGGCTAAAAATACTCCTGCAGGACCAACGATGGCAAGGCCTCTTCGACTTCTGTCGCAAGGTCATAACTATTGTAATCGACCGTTCTGTACGGTTGTTTTCCCAGATTGAATCGAGGGTGTCAGTCTTCGACGGCGGACGCAATTTCCTCAATGAAACGATAGACATCCCTGAGCACAAGTCGTGGTTTGAGGTGTGTTAATTAATCTAGCGTCACCCACTAGCGTCAGCACACAACCCCTATTTCGTCAGGTTTGGGGATTTGGTGTCAAAGCCGCGGAGCGAGATCGCTCGGATAGCCATGATTCCAGCTGTACGTTGATTCGGACATTTTTTGTCGTCCGGTTAGGACGGCCGCGGTCAGAGTGTCTCCAATCAGTAAATGTCATAGTGATGGATGACAAATGTTGTGGTTGTATTTCAGCTGCTGAGCCTCAAGGATATCCCGACGACGAGCCGCACGCCGAAGATTATGAAGAGCCTGCCATGTGGTGGCAACGTGCGGCATTCGCTGGCATAGCAGGAACAATAATCCTAGGGTAGGCGGAGCGATGCAGCGGAATGACGGCGGTCCAGTGGTACTGCAGGTACATCGTTACTGGGTGGAATCCACCATTCGAAGTGCAGCTCTCGTAGCCAACAACACACCGCGCGTTTCCGATCGCCTTGCCTGTCTTGGGTTGTTCTGATGGTTCTATGTATCGGCTGTCGATTTTTCAACTGCAGCTTTCCCCTTTTTTGACCCCACAGTTTCAGTGGTGTCGTCATGGAGGACGCAAGTAAGTTGGCGTTCAAAACCTGTCGCGGGAGTCCGTGCTCACCGCAATTCGCTGGCCGAATACACCGGGCGATACTGTGTTTTGGCAGGTTATTATATTCTCTTCGCCTCGTTCTGGGTCCTTCTCGGAATGGCGTATTACATTTGGTATGCAAAACAAGTTAGCGATAACTTACATGCGGCACGGAAGGCACACGGAGTGGTGAGTTCGGGAGCTACCACTGCTGTCTCTACTCCAGCGGTCTCATGTTGTTTCTCCTCAGAAGCCGAAGAAGCGTGCGCGAGAGAACTGGACTATAAACCAAATGTGATGGCCTGCTGTACAAGTTTCTCTCGACGCTGTTGTCATCTTTTCTTGCAGTATGTGATTATGCCATCCCGACTGGCTAGTTTTACATTACCTACATCAACTTGTGTTGTTATGGAGCGACCAATGCAATCGCGCTCACTAGCGTAAGCCCTGCAGACCCGTCAAAAATCCATCTCTGTGCGCTAACGGGTTGGACGTTGTTGCGGTTGCGTGCCTCACACTTCGCATGGACGTAGACGACGTAGAGCGTCTCCTCGATAGTATCGAGTGCGGCTCGCCACAACGGCCTGAAGGAAATCGGCTCGTGGAGAGCACTGATCAATCCGGCGTGGACCAGCTCTTGGCTGAAATAGACAGCGTGGTGAGGATGCTGAAGCGCCACTAGTGGGGGAATGCTGACCCTTAGATGGGCCCTCACGAGGAATGCCAGCAATTGAGCAGTAAGGACAACCCGAATAGGTTGGTGTACGAGATATCATGCCGCGCTGGACCTGAAGGCGGCAGGTCTTCCTGTGAGGAGCTCCATCGATGCCCTGCGCGCCACGTTGGGGCAGCAGCCTCCGCCCATCCCGACAAGGAACAAGTAAATTCATAGGCATCCCAACGCCAGTGTCGTTGACTTTCCAAGCAGCGTCCTCTTCCGCACTGACTCGGAGGGTAACGGTCAGGTACGTGAGAATATCAGATGTCTAACCTGTGATCAACGAGTTATTAGACTGGACGGCGTCCGATGGTCAAGGTGAGGAATATTAGCCATGATGCTAGCGAGAAGGACCTTCCCAGAGACGCCGACTATATGTTTTATCGGAACAACTATCCGATCGAAGAGATGCTTGAGAAGGCGACTGTGGAGGACCGAGACTATACTGCATATTGCTGCCAGTGCCGTGGGCTGGTAGGCGAATGTCGATGAAAACCGGCCTCCTCCGCCTCGGTTAGTATTTTAGGGTTTAGGGTGGTACGTGGTAATAGGGCTTTTCGCATATGGGTGTACTCAGGCGGCGATATCGATCGTGTTTTCAGTCGACCAACTCGCCGGAGCCTTCGCTGATGGCGATTGCTGCCGGCGAGGACCCGTCCTTCAGGAAGAGTTGGAAATGTGCTGAGCGTTGATACTCTTCCCTATGCGTCGTGTTGCCAGTTCGAGCTTGACGCTGCCTAACGTGCACACGCTGAAGCTTCTGTGGTCGAAAGTGCATCAAATTCTCAGCCACGGTCCAGAACAATGTCGCCTCATTTATGACTCATGCTGCGAGCGGCAGGTGTAATGGTGGGATTGGCAAACGATACAGGGCCATACAACTTGACGCAACAGCCAGAGTGATGATCTATCAATCATACAATATGCTACTACTGGACTGCTAATGATGCTATTATTCCCACTCAAATCGAGTACCTGAGTAATGGTGCTGTTTCTTCACGGTTCGCCGACAATCGAGATGCTACCCTTTATGAGCCTTCTTGCCCCACTTGACATCACCATTCGGGTCCAAGGCCTCGGTGAACTCACGTATTTTGTCGCCGCTACCATCGGACTCATCAACCAGACCATCGATCGGCCTATGCATAACAATACGGCGAACTCGATCGGACAGGAGACCATTGGAGCTCTTGTTGGGAAGCCTGAGAACGGCCATACATCGGGCATGCAACGCGGCTGCCGCTGCAGATGGTACTCACTTTCTTAGTCCCTTCTTAGAGTCGAGGACATAAACAGTTTTGTTCATGGCGTGGGCCGCCAGTACTTCAACACGCTGATTGTAAGGTGATACATCTCCCACTAGTACTCCATTGACCTTTATACTACCTGAGGTCCAGTGAGGTCCACGTCGTCTGAGGAATCGGTTAGTAGGACCACCGCATGGCACAGAGCGATGTATGTGGGAATCTGCAGGACTGACGTGGCAATACTCGGAGAAGACAGGCCACACACTCACCCCGTTGGCACCGGCCTCCCTCGGCCCCTTCATTGACTGGAACTTCGTAAGATGCCCGGGAAGCATGAAATACGTCCGACGACGGAGATCGTGAGAAACTGAAACACTGAGGATGAGCGGAGCGAAACAACACCAGACTCCTAGACCCTACCGTCCTTTGACTTTTCACACCATCGACCTAATGAGGCCAGCAGAGGGATAATCGCCGTGAGGGGACGAGTGTCTGAACAGCAGTGGAGAGATCATATGCAAAAAAATAACACGACCACACCGGTCAAGATAGGCCGTGGATCTTAGGCTACCTTTCTCGTTATCAGAGCGATGATGGCCGTCGGTCCTGTCATGACGGTCACGCCTCGAGCCCCTGTCGCTGCCCCCAGTACGCGACCGCTTCTCGCCATCTCTTTCCCGATCAGACCGCTTCCTCTTGTGAGATGAGCGATCTTCGAGCAACTACGAACCACAGCAGTTGAGGACGAGTTGAATGACCTTTCTGCTCCTACCAATGGGGCATCCTCGTCGAAGGGATCTTCACCCACTGATTCGACCTCAGAGGAACGATTACTTTCGGATTGAACCTCTGAATACAAACAACGTCAGGAGAAAGTACGCGGCGAGCAGCATAGGGATCCTCACCCGGCATGTAGAGTGGATCAGGGTTGAGCTGCGTCCGAGGATAGGAGACGTAGAGGACGTTGGAGTCCACGAAGTCCTTGGGAAGGGATGAAGCCGAACACTGAGCATAACCACCACCATCATTCCGAAGGTTGAAGGGATCGTCACAGCCGCATCATTCATCGCGCCACGAGAGTCGCGCAGCCGGAAGAATCCGGAGAATCTTCTCTTCGCGAGAGTACTACCAGTTTCCTAGCCAAGTATTCATCCTTCTCCTTCCTGCCCCTCATATCCTCCCAATTAGTGAGATGCTTGGTGGCCAGTACACAGGGCATAGGACAGAGTTGCCATTGCTCGAGATAGCTCAGTGAAACCGACACCCGATTGTCTCGTACGCTCCTGAAAACGTCACAGTGAAACGAGAATGGCAGTCCGCGCGTCTACCGTATTTGCTGCAGAGTTGGAACGATTTGACTGTGGCGATAGCTCGTTAATACTTTCACGTTTTCGGGCTTCACCTTCTTAGTAACGTCACCATCTAACAGGACCTGAGCCGGACAGAGTGGGGCGGTTGGGCGACTACTTTTTCCTTACGACGTAACGCTGAAGCTGCTTGTCGAAGTCCTTACATTCACCGATGCTTCCATTGAGCTTATAAGCGGCGATGAGGCCCTGAGGAAAGGAGACCCCGAAGGGCAAAATGCGAGCTCCGTGGTGAGAGAATAATACGATAATAATTGCGTTAAATGATGGTGATACAGCGGTGGTGTGGTATCTACTAAGGATAGATAGCATAGGTTTAGTAGTGGTAAAGGTTGTTGCTACGATGGACTAGGCATCACTGGCCCGTACATGATCCGTACAGAGGTCATGTTATAGTCCTTTCACGGAGACGATGAGGATAAGAGGATGATGATGCTCAAGTATCCTGAAACGCCCAAACCCAAGGCTACACACCCTCTACTACGGTCACCTAATAAGAAGACCCCAGGACGTGATAGTACTTGTAGTTCGACAACGCAGCCAGTAAGGAGGCGTCGTAGGTTGGACCCTCGAACTCTCTTCGTCACGTTGGTTTCATCCAATCGGATGTCGTATCTGCTATCGGAGGTGGTATTCAATCTCTCCCTTCTTAAGGACCCCACCTTTGTGTTAGTTGGTCGAACCTGACCACTCGTCCAGTCTGACCGTCCAGGCCGGGATAGTCTCGAAGATCCACGAGCCTCACAGCGTCGCCCTTCTCAATGCCAGTGATGTCCTCATCATTGTGGACGCTGACGCCGGAGTCGGAAGGAGATGGAATAGCCGTCATCCTTGGGAGGGGTACGATCGGTGAAAGAGAGTTGGTAATTACGTGGCGCGTGAAACTCGTTTGCAATTTCGTGGCGCGTGAAGCTGACTTGAAATTTCGTGGCGCGTGAAGTTTGCGCAGAATTTTGGTAGCCTGCATGGGTTTTTAGAATTTCTCCCCTTACGTCGAACCACCTTCGAAAGAGACTTCTAGTGACACCATTGCTTCTGAACGAGACCAATGACTGCGACCACGTCACCTGCTGATCTCCGCCTTCCTCTGCATCGGTAATTTCATATCCTCGACTCGTTAGTTTCCCTGCCTCCCATGTCCGCCCCCGATGCCCCTCATCCAGAGCCCGCCCGAAGGGTTGCCGAGGTCCCATCGGAGCCTACAAGTGGTGGCTCACTCAGACGGAAGCCATTTGCCTTCTTCCCCCGCTTCGGTAACGGGCCTCGGTTTTTCCTCGATCTCTTCATCGTGTACGTGTCGGTCATCGTGGACTTCATGGGGTACACCCTATTGGCGCCTCTCTTTACGACCATAGTTGACGAGCTCGGCAACGGTGGCTTCTCCGATGACTTCGCCGCGTCGTGGTTGATGGCGATGTACGGCTTCGGCCAGTTCTTATCGGCTATGATCATGGGCCCTCTATCCGATCTGGTTGGCAGACGACCGGTGTTTGTCTGTGCTTACTCTTTGACGGCAGCGGTATACCTCATCCAGGGCTTCTCCAACTCGTATTGGATGTTCGCCTGCCTCCGTCTGTGTAACGGCTTGACGACTGGCACGAGGCCCGTGGCCTTCTCCTATCTTGGAGATATAGCGGCTCCTGAGAGGATGGCTTTGTATTCGACTCTGGTCGGGGTTATGATAGCCATAGGGTCGTTAATGCCGTTGTTGGGAGGCATTATGGGAACGCTTACTTGGAGGCTACCAGTTTTCTTCGCCGCTGGCCTCACCTTCTGTATGGCTCTATTGGCATTGATATTCCTAAGGGAGTCTCGGAAGCCCGATATGGCGTCGTCGACTGACCGCGAAGTAGCGGTCGGTGGAGGAAGACCAGAGTCCAGCGGTATCATGCGGTCACCTCTCTTCATCGTTACTTTGACGATGATCGCTGTAACCGGGGCATGCGTGCAGTTTGATAACATCACCATCATAACGACCTTGCCCTGGCTCTTGAACGAGGTATACGGGATGGCGTTGAACACCGTAGGACTGGTCCTGGGGTCAATGGCCATACCCACCTTGATAACCCTTATTGTAATATTCCTGCCGCTGTCTAAGCGTCTATTCATGCCGATTCTGGCGATGATTGGTATGCTGGGCCACGCGACTATGTTCATTCTCCCTTTGCTCAATAACGTCTACGGAGTGATTTTCCTCTCGTACCTTCTCAATTTCGGGAACTCCATGGTGTACTCCTCGGTCCCAGTGATGGCGAAGATCATAGCACCGGCCCCAAGGCGGGGTCTGGTCAATGGCATTGTATTGGCGGCAATGCTCTTAGCGGGAGCAGTGGGGCCGTTGATCGCTGGTGTCCTATGGGACGTGGATTCGCAGCATATCACTGCCTTCGCTGTAGTCTCAGGTGTTGCTGCTGTTGGGGCGTTGTGTATGCTATTCGCCTGGCGCCTTATCCCGCGGTTGATGATGAGAAGGGCCAGTAGTCCTCAGCACGATCTGACGGATAAGGAGATAGAAGACCTTTACGAGGAGTTGGCAGAGTTGAAGGGTACTAAGGAATGCCGTTGTAAACTTGCCGAGCATATCAAACGACGGCGTGAGATAGCTCACGAAGAGGATGCCGCGGTCAAAGAAGCTCTAAGGGCTACGGGAAGGCTGAGTCTCTCGGAGCTCGAATTCAGGGGTAGTGTTCGTCGAGAGGAAGATATCTGGCGACTGGGGCATGACGTGAGTGCCATCTTGGATAGGAATAACTGGAATCGATGGCCGTACTATTACGAATGGGTGTTGGCCCAGATCGGCAGTGCATTCCCGCCTATCAGGGAAGGACCCGAGTGTGACAGATTTGAGGATGTCACTTGGGTTATGCAGAAGCATTTGGAAATAGTTTCCGAGTGGGAGAAGAGACAGCTGAGTAAATTCAAGAAAGACCGATAGTATTAGCCGAAGGTGTGAAGTTACGGGATAAAATACCGTCCTGGGGCCAATTCTGCGTAATATTCCCCTGATTTTTTTTCTGCTGTACTAGCTCTGATAGCGCTTACATGACGCCAAGTTGCAGCGTATTTTACTCGACCTTGTATGCAACCTTTTTAATTTACTTGTCTTGTTGCGTTCCAACTACAGAGAGTCTGGACACTAGGCCCCAGTTGGCTTCAGGCCGCCGTTGAATTTCAATGGACCCAGCCCTCAAGGCCAATGATGGAGGAGGAGGGCCGTCAAGTTCCTCAGTATCGGCCTTGCTGCCAATGTGGGCTCTGGTTGAGGGAGTAGCGGACACCAGTCTTCGAGAGCTCCAGCAGGCCCTCGAGGCCGAGGACCCCACGACTGTGTGGACCGCAGTGAGACGACTCCGCGAAAGAGCTATTGCGTTGCACGTCGCATGTGGGTACTTCCTGGGGGCGCATAGAGGGGCTCGAGCGCTGGCAGAGGGCCGGAGAAGGCAGCTGGATTTCGATAATAAGGCACACTTGAATGAACGAATAGGGGAGGAGATGGTACCACTGAGGTTGTGGACGAGAGGCCAGGCCAGGGACCAGCAGTGGAACGTTCGGGACGCTGCTACGGTACTTATGGGTGGTGACAGGAATTTCCTGCCAGAGTTGACAGCTGATCTAGTAGGCAGCATAGGGAAGCCCTATGTAGTGTCTTCCTCGCTGGCAATGAACTCAGAGGCCAGGGGTCAAGCACAGGAGTACCTCCATCATCAGCTCAGTCTGTATAACGTACAAGCAGGACTTCCTTCAGAGGCCCTCTTCTCGGTCGACCCCCACACTGATACCATTCTTTTGGCTTCTCGTACGGGCGGCTTCTCGGTTCGAGCTATCTATGACCTGTCCTCGTGGACGATCCTTGACGTACGAGTGCATCGGAAGCGACGGACGGCCTGTCGAATAGTATTGCAGGCTGTGATGGATCAGCTGGTGCGGGAGAAGAGCGATGAGAACGGTCTTCGAGTGATGTACACTTGTGTGGCGCGAATGGCTGCCCAGCTGCAGCTCAGAAGTCTGCATCAACAGGCGAGGGACCTCATGAGTGCTTCGCCGGAGGGGCCGATCTGGGCGGTTAACAAAGTGGGTGATGAATCAGCAGACAAGAATATGGAGAACTTTGTGAAGAGGATGGAAGTAAAGCTGTGTCCAGCAGCGGTGGTGACGACGAGTCAGCAGTCCGGGAAATGGTCTCCGATGGTCGTATGGTCAGCTGGGGACTCTGGGGTGAAGGCTAGGCTTCTTGGGGACTGGCTTTGTCCGGAGCAGATAGAGGTAATAGTAATGGTGATTAGAGGGGAGGCCAACGCGTCGGTCGAATGCGTTGCCACTCAGGTGCTGCCGGAGGACTATCTACCCGCAAGCGACCTGCCTCGCTGTGTGGACCTCGCCTTCGGCCTTATCCAACAGCAGACTTTGATGTCTCTGAAGGCTTCACTCAAAGGAGACAATGTCACCAGCATGAAGCAGTCGAATGACGGCGACGACACGTCATGGTCGCTAATAGTACGGCGGCCGTCCGGCCACTTGTGTGCTGTTGTCTCACTCGACAAGACCGGTCGTATTGTGGTAGAGTCGCCCTTGCTGCCCTCAGAGGACCCCATCATTGTTACTTCCCTATCACACGCCCTCGCCCTCCTCGATCGCCAATTGCCCTTCCTGGCCGTCGTCGAATCATGTGACGCGAAGGCCGCAGCCCACGGCTGGCATCGTGTTGCCTGGCCCTACGGCTTCGTCTCTCCTCCGGATGATGAACTGCTGGCAACAGAGGCCGCTGATGTCTATCAGAGCACACAACAAGTGCGAGACACCCGTGACTTCAGTGCAGCCTACGCGGTCGCCGACGTCCCGGGTATCTTCCTGACGATGGCCTTCACATTTCCCCCACTCAATGACGACCCTCCCTCTGTCGGCTTCATCGGTATGACGGTCAACCCTCGCCTCATCAACGTGGGCTCGGCGGCCGACCACGATGTTTTTGCTGCGGCCACTCAGACAATCTACTCAGCTGGCCGCTACCACAAGGGTTACGCGAGGCCTCTGCGCATTCTCGCTTCTGTCGGGTCGACCCTCCGGAGGCTGTTGCCGCCTGATGAGTTCTCATTGGAGCTCTCCTGGCCACCCGTGAAACGGCCGGACAATGGAGATGGCGAGGGCAACGTGTACGGCCATATGTTCGTGTGGAGGCGGAATGATAAGGTCATAGGGAATCAGCCGTTGGTTGAGCAGGAGTCGTCACCGGACGTGGAGGACTCTTGCGAAGACGAGAGTATGTCGTCTGGGGGTAGTCAAGAGGATGGCGACCAGCAGGAGGACCAGCCGGAGCCACCCAACTTGGCCTGTGTTGCAGAGCCAACAGTACACGTCTTCATTAGCGACGATGAGGAGGTAGTCAAGGGAGGCGTGGGTCTGATCTTCAAGTGCTGGTTTGATGCTCAACCCGATTGGTTGCCAGGTTGTTGTGGCCCTCAGGTACCCTGGAGAATACGTTTGTCCTTGATTCCGGGCACTCTGGTAGTCATGCAGGATGCCTCTTCTCCTGATGCCGAGCCTCCGCTGTGGCCTTCGAAGAACTCTGCGGACTCTCTCACCAATACACATGTCATTGCTGCGCCGCAGACTCCTGCTCCTACTACAGCGGCATTCTTGGCCGACGACTGGGAGTCCCCGCCGCCCGGTGACGATACGCCGGTGACCAACCAAGTGGTTCGGATGCTCTCTGGGGCCCGAGCGGTTCTTCGGAGCTATTCGGCTGCCGCTGCTGGCGGGCTGGTCGCGACGGGTGTCGTCATCGAGTACGGCACACTCGGAGCCCTCGGCCGGGACCTCCATCAGCTCGTCCGGATGGCTGAGTGGATCTACCAGGCCAGGATGGTCGCGCGGTACCATGAGGGCATGCAACTGGTCTCAGCTGACTTGGAAGCGGTACGGTTATCTCTATCAACGTGCGGGAGGGAGGATGATGTCTTTGAAGTGTTCCTCTCTGATGCTGGGAGATCCTCACGACCAGCTCTGGATTGCTGCTCCGAAGGCCTAGTGGTCAACCTCAAGTGGATACAACCTTCCCTCACTGATTGTGTGGTACCCCAGCTGGAGCTGTTCGCCAACTTGCAGATGGTGGCCGCTACTGCTGGCGATCTGGCCGGTCCCCTTACCCGTTTGGCAGCGTACATCGAGCTCTGCCGAGCTACTCAGTACGGTCTGGGCGCCGTGGCATCGAAGGCTGAAGCGGTAGGGACGGGCGTGAGGCCCCCTGGCCTTGCCGATGGTCTGCCAATGCCTTTGTGGGAGCTGTGGCCGAGGAATCAGATGGCTCTGGACATGGTTTACGGCCGGACCTACCTCTTCGAGTTCACCGCTATGACGGGCGGCTATTTGGCGGTTCGGACGAACAATCGTTACAAGCAGCCGCTGGTACCTCTTCCGGCACCGAGCAGGTTCTTCCGAATGGTAACAGCAACGAAGGCCGGGGTTAGTGGCGATCATTTCCTGCCGCTGAGGGACACCGAGTTTCGGATACGTTTTCAACCTGGCAAGTTGTACAGCGGCATCCTCGAGCCTTTGGGGGTCTACTGCTGGTACTGCCATATCATAACCACCATCACCAATGGAGTCCTGCCCACCGACTGTCCTAGGGAGGATCGGATGTCCTCCGAGTCTGCGCCTGATAGTGAGCCATGGCGGGTCCTCAGCTGGAACACGTTCGATGGTAACGTGAGGTGCAGTGTGATACTGTATGCTGATGAGAAGAACAGGACCTTTCAATTGAAGTTGAGCGTTGACAAGGTCCCTGGGCGAGGCGAGACGGAGATCCTCAATCGCTACTTGGTGGCCTCGTCTGTTCTGGTGGATGAGTTCACTGACTTGTGTCGGACTCCTACGGTGATTGCGGCGCCCAGCTTCATTCTGAAGTTGCTACGGCCGGGAGTACCGTGGGTGGCAGTCTGTGAGGTGGCGGCTTTGGTTCGGAAGGAACGGCGTGATCGTGAGACTCTACGACGGATAGACCTGACCAAGTCGGCCTCGTGCCAATGGCAGATCGATTGGCAGGATTTGAGTACCCCACGGCCGCCGAATGCTGCCAACTCCTTCGTCATGCTCCTCAATCTCACAGTTCGACTGAATATGCCCAATCAATCTCATATACTTAGATCGGCTAAGTTAACATTTACTGTCAGCTATAATAACATTGCCAATGGGTGGCATGGCTGGGATGTGGTACATGTGAGCAGTCTTCACGACAAAAGGGCTGCCCACCTCAGTGAGATCGTCAGCGACATACAGCGGCCACCGTACCGCTTGGAGGCCCATCTGGACAACATATGGAGCCAATTGGTTAGCTGGATGTTCGTGCGAGGTGGCTCTCCAAGTCCACAGCAGCATCCATTACCACAACACCACTGATTGCTAGTTTCCTATTACCACTGAACGTTTGCCTCTGGCTGGTCTGTGTGGTGTTCGGAACTGCGCTGTGTATCGATTACAATGGCGTGGCGAGAACTCAAAAGCATCCTGGGCTAGTGGACAGGGTTCATGATTTCGATTGACTTGACGTAGTAGTTTTTGCTCATCGGTTTTACAGCAATGGCTTCGCGTACTGATCGTACCTTTATCATGGTCAAGCCTGATGGCGTCCAGCGCGGACTCGTCGGCAGGATTGTTCAGAGGTGGGTTACTCGGCGACGTCAGTGATGTTGATGATTTTATCATCCTTCTAGGTTCGAGGATAAGGGCTTTAAGTTGGTTGCCATGAAGATGTGCAGTCCCAGCGAGGAGCACTTCAAGAAGCACTACGCTGACTTGGCCGACAAGCCTTTCTTTGCTGGTCTCGTTAAGTACATGCAGACCTCACCTGTTGTTGCTATGGTTTGGGAAGGTCTTGATGCCGCCGCTGAGGGCCGCAGAATCCTCGGTGCGACCAAGCCCTCCGAGTCCGCTCCTGGCACCATCAGGGGTGACTTCGGCCTCGAGGTCGGCAGGAACCTCATCCACGGTTCTGACAGTCCCGAGTCTGCCGCTAAGGAGATCGCTCTGTGGTTCCCCGAAGGTGTGAATGAGTGGAAGAAGTGCGACTATCAGTGGGTCTATGAGGGCTAAGCATCTCTACAGCTGCATCACTGACGCAAGCATTTTTCTAAGTGTTGGAATGCTTTCCTCTTGCTATAGTGAGCGTTGTGTTGTCAAGTGTCAAGGTTTCGTGCCGATGGAGATGGACGGAAAGCCTGAGGGTCAGGGTTCTAATAGGAGGCAGTGTGAGCGTGTTCAGGCTTCGCTTGTTCACGGACTGCGTAGTTATGTCACTTGTGACGTGTTTTCCATTACCGGATGTGCCAGCGGCCTCCCTCTCGCAGTGGACTATGGGTGATGATAGGGAGGCCCTCCTGGCAGTGGCATCCGAAGGTAGTTCGGAAGCAGAGGGCTCAGAAGTCCTGTTGTACAGTGTAGAAGGCGTCAAGGTGAATGGGAACCACCATCATACGATAGGTTAAGGCTGCTCTTTGGGAGGTTCCCGTCATTCCGAGGTTACATCGGCGGAGTTCGATAACTTCTCTTATTTGGAGCCAGTTGTCGCCTGGCAAGGGAGGGTCGACCTTATTCATAACCTGGCGGGACGGAACTCTCCAAAGGGTTGACACGACTGAAGGTACGACGGCTGTCAAGGACGAAGGGCGATGAGGATCGTTAGGTGTCGAGAAAAAGGTCGAACTAGTGGAGAAGCGAATAGAAATGGAAGGGGCACATACAGTGACCGGCGCGTGTAGCCCCGATGGCCGCAGTCTTGTCATCAGCAGCAGCGATGGGAGCCTAACTCTGTGGGATGTCGATGGCCTTGGCAAGCTAGAGATGTGAGGTCGACTCTCATCAATACCGATCGTAGTAACGATCTTCCCTGCAGAATTCACAGGGTATCCTCGAGGGTAGGGGTAGCGACACATATAGTATTTCGGACGAGAGACCCCGCCAATCCCGACAGATCGCCTTATGTCTTCGCAGCTGAGAGCGGCAGTATCTGCTCGGTGTCCAGTGCTGGAACGCAAGTTGAGAGGTAGTAGTAATACTGGGCTCTACCTCGGGCGTGGAACTGACCGGGGAGAGCTCAAGCTTCCATGCTCAGTCCGATATGGCGCGTGTCTTGTGGCAGTTATAAGATCGTCGGGCCTGTCATCTACTTGTCATACATCGAGGAAGATGACATAGTAGTCATCCTGAGCAGTACAGGGATACTGGCACGATTCAAGATGGACACGGCAGGCAAGATGGTCGCGGATGCCAAGATGAAGCTGTCTGCGGCAAACCCATCGGAGGTCACTTCTCTCTGCTATCGCAACAGAGCCATCGTCTAGAGCTCTTTAGACGCGCTGCTGCTGGGCCGGCTCGGGGTTGCTGGTTACAGTATCGCGAGAACCATTCGTACGGCTGTGGAAGCTCAGTCCAAGCCGTAGTAAGGGCGGCCATGAGGAGGAGCAAGTGGGGTGGCGACTTACCTGTACCCTCCACCGGGCCTCCTCCCCCAGGCTCACTACCTAATGGCCTTGCAGGACGGAAGCGAACAAGGGGCTAAGCTCAGCAAGGACGTCGCAGTCAGCGTCGCATACGATCCAGTGAGGTGCCCTCTACGCGCCCGAGAACTCTCTCTCCCAATCAGAATCGGATGGTTATCGCCTGTGGGACTGCCAAGGGTCACGTAGTACGATGGAGGTGCCTCGAGGACGACAGTAGAGATGCTACTGATGCCAGCTGGGAGCTCCTACCGCTCGTTGAGGTGCTCATGTCGAGTGATGCTGGTCCTTATGGCTAGTCCCACAGGTTCCCGGAGGGAACTCGATTGATGATGTATCATGGTGTTGTCGGAGGGACGCTACTGTTCTTGCCGCCGGAGTATCTGGCTCGACAGGTAAGGAGCCTCCTAAGTATGCCTCTTTGGTCGTTGAGAAAAGAGCCTTCCATTGAAGGCGGCCATACCGGGAAGACTGCGGTTCCTTCCCAGGAGGCCGACTACTGTGCCCGTGGTTGGTTATCGAGAACAGCATCTGCTGGTCGTCCTGCCTCCCCAAGATCGCAGTGCAAACCGCCGCTGACAGATTGGCTGTTATGGACGGTGACCACGGCACTCGCAGGGGTGTCCAGTGCAGCGGGGATGGCAGTGAGAGGATCCACCTGAAGGTGCTTCCTAGACCGCATCAACTGTGGAAGTTGGTCCTCTTGTGTCCTCCAGGGAGCTGTACTGTTGAAGGCCTTCCTTGTCTGCTGGTCGCACGATACAGTGTTCGTCTTCATCGCCACTGGTGTGGAGAAGGCAAAGGTCGTGACAAGAATATCAGCCTCTTCGCTTGTCGCAGCAACTGCTTGGGTGAGTCACCTCATAAGCATCAGGGCAACCCATCCTATGCAGTGCCGAGAGGTTGACGATGAGGCAAAAAAGCCGGCTCTGGCGGACCTCACTGTGGTCGTAGCCTACCCGCGACGCCTCACATTCCTTAATGGGAGTGGTGCCCAAAAGAAAGAGGTTTGCCGGCTACTTCCAGCGTTATTGTGAGCAGGCATACCCTCCTAGGTGCCCTACATAGAGAGTACCGATGGTGCTCCTCGAGCCCTGGCCTGCAGTGCTTCCGGCCTTCTTGTTGTCGTATCATCTACTAACATTATCAGAGGTGGTGGCGATTAGATCCCTCCCGCCGTCATTGGCTCAGCTGCTGCTGTTAGCGAACTACTTGTGCTATGGCCTTCCCCTCAGTTTGGGAGTTGGGACGGGGAGCATCCACAGCTCAGCCCAAACCGGTTGGGGCGCCAAGAAGGATCAACATAACTGATAAAGAGAGTGGAGAAGAGGTCGGAATTGTCGAGTCTGTGGCGGCTAATTGCAACGGTACGTAGGGTTGAATCTGTCCAGCGACGTGCGTCCCAGGCCACTGCTGTCTCCTGTGTCCTCTCCGATTTTGGGCCAATCTCCGCACTCCGACCCTTTGTGCCTCCTGTATCTTCCTCCACAGCACTCCATCCACCAGCTCCATGCCCTGTCGTCCTAGGTACCCGTGCCTCAATCCTCATGTCCCGGCATGAGAAGAAGGCCAGTGGTGGCGGTGGTGCGGTCAGGCATCAGATTGATGCCCGTATTGTCTTCTATGACATTATCAATGACTTGCTGGCGTTTAAATACTGCAAGGCCTCTGATGTCCTCTACAGCCCAGTGACTCATACTTGGGACCATCGAGATCCTCGAGTCATGGCGTGCGAAGGCCGTGATGGTAGGTAAAGCTCCTCCCCATCTTCAGTCAGTCGGTCGCTCGAAGTCGTAGAAGTTGGAATATTCTGTCTAGGGCTACTACCAGTAGCTCGCTGGGATCATTCTATACTTCTAAGCGAGGAAATGTCAGCCTGAAGAGGCCTGCCTGGCCGAACCCGACCGGGCGCCCAGGGGAAACTCTGCTGTCAATGGACCGAGCTGTTATTCCAGTATTGTGTCCAACCGTTGCGCCCCTGCAGTCACACCCACGAAGGCGACAAGGCGACAGGGCGTCGAGAGTAGCAGCAGCATCAGCAGAATTAACACTCTTCTCCTCTTCATTCTGGATGACTCTGGATCTGGTCAGATCGTACTGCAAGTAAGGTAGCCCGCGTGGCCAGGAGCGACCATGCTCTCCAGTGACCATGCAGGGCACTCATCCATGTCGTACACCGTCCGGCACTGCAGCTCTACCGGTGGCGATCGCAACGCCCTACATATACTTCTATGACAGCTCAGCTGGAAGCGTCAGCAAGGTACCGTGCCGGCCGACGTCGTTGTCATGATCTTTCCCTTGATGATCTGTAGTAGGTCTGCCAGCGCAGCTTCGCTGGCATGGAGTCAGCCTGCGATGGGCCCCAGGGGGCATCGACAGCGAAAGCCCTCATCGACTTCTCATTCTACCTGGCTAAGGGAAATGCTGACGCGGCCTATCGGGCGGTCAGGTAACCGTGAGCACCGATCCCCAATTGTTGATGACTTCGCTCCATTATCAGGGCAGTAGAGTCTCTAGCAGTATGGGAGAACCTGTGTAGGATGGCAGTGAAGACTCGACAGCTGCAAGTGGCCAGGAGATGTCTCGGACGGATCCAGGTAGGGTCGTACGTCACCGCTCGACTCTTGCGTTAGAGAGAATCTTCTCTGAGATGATTTCGTTCACCAAGGTCAGTGCGTGGTGCCTGGAAATCAGGTCTCTGGAGAGGGTAGCGGCGGCGGTCCGGTCAGCAGTACCCCTGCTGCCGCCCTGCGGGCTAGTTTTGTCCTGAGAGACGGTGACGCCAAGGCCGACTTCGCCACAGACGATGAGGAACTCGCCGCTATCGCCGTGCATTTGGATATGATAGAGGAGGCTGAGGAGCTCTACAGGCAGGCTTTCGACTACTTCAAACTGAATAAGCTGTAGAGGGCCCAACGAGAGCTCTCCGAGCCGTAACGGGTCACTGCTAGGTACCAGCGGCTGGGCCGATGGTCAGATGCAATTGCCGTTGCCGAAGTACACGACCGAATGCATCTATCCAGCACCCACTTCGCTTGTGCCAAGAGCCTCGAGGCGAAAGGGGACGTCGAGGGAGCCCTGAAGAACTATGAGAAGGCCGGCCCGGCTGGCCTTAGTGAGGTCGCCCTTCTCCAGCGACTATCAGGCGTTCCAATCGCGGGATCAGATTCCCAGAATGTTCCTCCGTTTTGGACTCCTCCAGCCATTGAAAGACTATGTCCAGCGAGTCCAGAAGCCATTCCTGTATAAGTGGTAGCATCACCGCGGGCGAACGAAGTCAATGGCCTTGAGGAAGGTACGGTCAATATTTGGAGTCCACGGGTAAGGCGAAAGAGGCAGAAGGCTACTATCACCAGGCCGAAGACTGGGTAGGTCTCCTTCGCTGCATCCTGAATTCGGAGCCTCCGGGCAACTACTAGTTGAACCACTTTGCACTGTAGAGCGCTGCTCTCGATCAGGCGGCGCTTGTCCGTCTATCGTGGGCGAAGTCGGACTTCGATGGTGCCCGTAAGATCTGCCGGGATAGTGGTGACAGCAACGCCACCTACCAGCATGCCAAGTACCTCCAAGACTACTGTACAGCGCCGGGAGGTCAGTGCAGCCCAGAGGGGAAGGTCTTCGAGAGGCGAACGATGCCAGGCGTTGAAGGCAAAGAGGAGCTACTGAAGGAAGTCGTGGACGGCTATTCGTACTCCGGTCGTGTTGGTGTGGCTTTGAGGTTGGCACAGGCCTACGACATGGAAGCGGAAGTAAGGAGGCATGAAAGAAGGCCCTGACACCTCTAGCGATGGTGCGTTACCAGTTGATAAAGCTGAGCATGCAAGCCGTGTACTCGGACGAAGGGGCCGGCGGGACAGCCACGGCCGGTGCGATGCAGGCTGCCAGGTACAGCGGTAAGGCGTCCAGTAGTTGCGGAGTTCGGGCAGGTTCTATGAGACTAAGGGGGACTACGCACGAGCAGCGGCCTTGTATCAGAAGATTGGTCAGACTGATAAGGCGATCTCTCTATGCCTCGCCACAGAGCAGCATGATGCTTTACGGAAGCTGGTAATTAATGGTTGTATCTCCTACGGCCACCCTTAGTTTGTCGAGCGTAGGCTGATTATCTAACCCCTGAGACCACCGACCAAGCTACGATGGAGAGGTGCGCCAAGGTGTTGATAGAGCAGAAGTAGCCTATGGGTTTGACATGTGCTTTGCAATGTATAACCTCCGAGGTACTACGACAAGGCAGTGCAGCTCCTGGCGAGTTCCAAACAATTGGAGAACGCGGTAGCGATGTGCAAGGACTATGATGTGCCGATTACAGAGGAGCTAGCAGAGAAGCTCACGCCCAAGGATCGGTAGGCGACCGGGAGGGACCATCCGTGAGCTGAGGGATGCCAGGGACCACCCCAAGTACAGAGAGCTCCTGCTTGCCATCGGGGACCTGTCTAAGCAACACGGCCTGTACGCTCTTGCATGCAAGAAGTTTACTCAAGCCGGGGATAAAATACGGGCTATCAAGGCTCTGCTGCGATCGGGGGACACTGAGAAGATCATATTTTATGCCCAGACTGCAAGAGCGAAGGAAGTGTACGTGCTGGCGGCCAACAGCCTTCAGAGCCTAGACTGGTGAGTATCGTGGGCACTGCATAGAGCTCGAAATCCTAACCTTCCGCCGATTCTCACCCTGTTTGCATTTTAGGTTCAACAACCCAGAGCTCGAGAAGAATATCATAGCGTTCTATACCCGGGCCAAGGCTACAGATCAGCTCTCGCGATTCCATCAGGTGCCCCCTCGTTCTCCCCGCGGAGGGGTTGAACTGCACCTCTGCTCAGGCCCGAGCACACAGGGCGATTGATGAGCACCAAGACGTGGAGGGAGCGATAGCAGCTCTCGAGGAGGCCTTGGCTGCCGTCGATAAGGTCAGACCGGAATTGGCCGCAGAGATAACGACCACGTCAGGACCCCGACGCCTCCCCGACGCATGACTGTTCTACTATGAAGTCCGGTCTGGAAGTACTTCGTAAATTCGGAGAGGCCAAGAAGTCTGCCGATACGGACCCTAGAGCGAGCTTAGTGGCCTGCGGTAGTCTGTTACAATCTTCCGAGCTCAAGGACAGCCCTCTACGACCAGGGGATATGTAAGTAATTCGCTGCATCATGCATGATGCAGGCATGTCGAGTCGACTGTGTGACTTCGAAAGGGAGCAACAATTGGAAGCACGACGAGTCTGCGGGGCCGCGACAGGACGCATACGGCATTGTCATTATGCTATCTCTCAGCAGAGGGAGTTATTTCATCTTGTGCCCCGTCGGCGAACAGCACATCGCTCGGCATCAGCGGAAGAAGAGATAGAATTATTTTACCATAACACTTTCGTCATAGACAGTTTCTGATAGGCTCGATATAGAACGGTAATCGGATGACTAGCGGTAACAGACCGAGTGATGAGGCCAATACGTGAACTTGTCCGTTCACTACTACGGCGCAAGTGTGTTCAGTTACGCATTCATGGCCCAGCTGTTCCACACGAATGGTCAGACGTCTGATGCTGCAGAAGTGGTGAAGAGGATGATTCATCAAAGCATTACTCCTAGTGGGTCGTAGAGCCCCTACATCTCTACCCGAGCTGAACATCTCTGTGCTCAAAAGGTGTTTACATTCCTCGCAAGTTACTGCAGGAGATTGGCTTCGGAGGTTTGCCCAGAGAGTCCAGTGACGCGTGAGAGAAGGGGCGCAGTATTTGCGCACACGTGCTTCCGAGCTCCTGTTGTTTCATGTCCGAGTGTGAGTGTGGATCTCAGGCAAGCGGAGGATGACTCTATTGAGGACGAAATTGTTGAAGAGATCGGCGTCTCATGACCCATGTTCCTGACAGCACTTTCATTAGTATTCTGAGTTCTTTGAGTTGTGCAGTGAGTACTACTCGGGGTAATATTGGTGGTCTACTCACAGACTCCTGTACGCCGAGCTGTTCAAGGCGATGCCAAAATCCACAGCGTGCGCGAAAATGCATTGCTTCCCGTTCTCGCTTTGGGCACGCGTAGGACTTTCGATTAATATGTATCGCCTAGCCCCTTTGGGGCGCGCACCTTGATGCTTTCGGCGCTCCTTTCTTAGTCGCTTTATCTCCTCTAAGCTCATCCCATCTACGTAGCACTTGAGATACTCCCTGGATGTCATCCAGTGGATGACCTGAAGTGCTTGCGAATAAGCAGCAACGTCAGATCGGCAGGCTCTTGGCAGCTCTCCACTCTCTCGACGAGCCCTGCTGATGACTTGGAGGAGTTCCCAATTCTGAATCAGAATTTCTGATAGCCTTAGCGATAGACCGGTAAGCTGCCTCGATCGGTGCCCGTTCTGGGTGAAGTAATTTTCATAATTTGAAATTTAATTTCACTGTAATTTCACCCCATATATGACTCGACCACCGCGGGCCTCGGCTTCTTCCTGGAGTAGAGTCTTCTGCGAAGCGAAGTCATCACAATTAGAGAGCAGGCTGACAAGCTCGGTGGTATCACGTCCTATGGGTTTACTTCGCTTGACACCAACGATTGGAGTTAGTAACGTTTCCACTTTGTCCTTGGAATAGTGACTATTCAATAGTCGGTAAAATTACTCTCTGTAGGGGACATAACGGCCAACTCTCTCATCGAGACCTTCTGAAAGTGGTCTTCGCTGCTGATACTGCTAGTATCAGAGCGTCGAGTAGATTTTGAATGCATCTTTTTCAACTTCTGCTGTTTGTTCTTCTTGTTGGCCGTGACGGCCAGGCCGTCTTCGACTTCTTCTTCCCGGCTCCCATTATAAGAACAACTTGAAATATATATTGATGAGTAGTCGTCAGTCTTTTTCGAAGTTTGTGTGACGTACAGTATAGCTTGAAGATACTTTAGCTTCGTATCAGAGCGTTGTCGTATTAATTGAGTTCAGCTGAGTTTAACTCGTTCCTAGCTTCAATTTGCTTTGTATTCTTCTTGATAGTGGTTTTGTTCTTGATCTCTTGTTTGAGACGGTAGGTGTTAGTGAAATTGATTCTATTTTATTCAATTCTTTGATTCATGTCTTCGTCTGAAGCGTAATAAGGGCTTCCTATATTTATTTTCACCTTTCCTTTCAGGTTCTTCTGCACTGTTCGCTCTGCGTTGTTCGACAGTATCTTCCAGCTTGGTGAGCATATCAATACTGAGAGTCAAAAGACTAAACTAAGGCATAACGAAGGTTCAAAGTAAGTTTCACATTATTCGCGTTACTCAGAGTAATTTTATTTTTTTTCAGGTGTTTGTGTCTCGTATGCCCTAAACATGATTCGCTGAGTAGTGGGAGATTTTCTACTACAAGTGGTAATTATACAGTTGTTCGTGTTTTTTCATCATCACCATCAGAATAGGTCCTACAGTGCCAGAGATCTTCATACCGGAGGTTTACGAGTGAATTGGAATCCCTTCCTAGGGTTCAATTCAACTCAGAATTTCTTCCAGTGAAAGACTTTCATCACGAGGAAGCTAACCCCCAGCGCTCCATGATGTTAATTTTCAGTTTGAAGTCTTTTAGCGCCGGGGTGGTGCCAATCGTCGTCCAGCAGCCAGCAGCGCTACAGAAGAGCGGGGTGGCCGTTACGGCGTCACCGAGCTGGACGACGAAGGCTTCTCAGAAGTGCGGAACCCTTTGCCAGAACCCATTGGTGATGAGCGTAGGGCAGAGGAATCGGCGCCTTCATCGTTCTTAGTGACAGGTTTTTGGTGGATGGTGATGACTGAGGAGCTTGATGAGGAAATATATATAAAAGGATTTATGTCAATACGTGGCGAAAGCAGCCGTCAGTGGCTACCTCGACTAGGCTCGGCCTTTACACGATATACAGTTCCAGGCAGCCGCAATGGCGTCTTCTGGCAGCATTGGAGATCAACTTGGTGATTCTCTGGATAAGAAGGTAAATAGTTTGTTTATCTTATAATTGATTTATTTTTCATCTTGTTTTTTTTCAGTATAATTATGGATATAGATTGAATTTGGAAAGAGCTCCTCCAATAGTACGTTAAATTGTTACCTGGGAGCATAACGGATATTACTGTACTATTTGCGGTAAGCATTCGTCATATCTTCTCAATCGTTTTAATTTCATGTTTCTCAGATGTCTGCTGTAATAGTCCGTTTACGTTACAAGGTCATATTGAAGGCGACAAACATAAAAAGTATATGGAATACGCGGACTTTTAACTCCTTGCGTTGTTTGTGTTGTTAGACTTCTTGTTGTTGAGTCTTAGTTTCAAATTAATTAAATTAATTTTATTTGTTCCTATGGTGTAAATTTTTTTAACTCCATCCTATTTCTATGGGGTTACTTTATGCAAAGATAAAAAGATATTGAAAGATTTGAAGTTTAAGTTTTCTGATATTTACAGGTTGTATCTCAAGTATATAAACTACCATCTTTGTTATATTCTTGATATTCTTTGTATCTTGTGTTTATTGTTCTGCTTGTTGCTGTTGAGACTGTGTGAATTCTCCTTACTATGACTTTTGAATATCCCAAAATTGCGAGCGTTTTTCTTATTTTTTGCGATTCTCCTGGACTTGAAGAGTTTCTAACCTCTAATTTTACAATGTTCTAATGTAATATTTATAGTATTCACACGCTTATGGTGGGTAGTCAGGTCATCTTCTGCATTATAAGCTGTCTGCGCTGCAGAAGTGGCGGAACTCTGGCTAGGCCCGATCTCTTCGTGACTTGGCAACTGCTCTGGGACGGCCATTCAATGAAATTCAACTCGGGTATGTGATCGTAGCTAGGTGGGGAGGGCTGGATTGGTTCAATAAGCAGCCCCCAGGAGGCTAGGAGCGCACTATAAAAAATGCGCTAGGGTCGGGGGCGCAAAAATGAGCAAAATATTTTTCTGTCAGCTTCAAGTGCGCGACTTCTTCTGACGGATTTCTGGGTGATCAAGCATGGCGAAGATCAAGATGGCGCGTACTCTGTTCGAATTGGTGATCTGATAGGCTCGAGTCGACCACCAGCACCATTCTGAGTCAGGCTACGATCGACTCGACCTCCAATACGATTCAGTATATGCTCCGCTCGCCTCCGGAACCACCGGTGGTTATATTGCTTCGATGACGGTTCCGCCGATGGTCTTCTGCTTTCAACTCAGAACATCATTTTGACGAAACGGCGTTTCGGAAACGCCGTGGTACAAGCAGCACGTCGTTCTTAAAACTTCACTGTCGAGGTCGGTGCGGTATTACTAGCTGTAAGAATGGTTAGCGAATGAGGATGGAGCTGCAAGATTCATCAGCGAAATGAATGAGAGAGTATCCTCGCACAGATCGAGTGGATCTAGGAAGAGAGATGGCGAGTCGTGACCGGCTAGTGTACTATGAATCACGATGCGACATGGGCATTGTATTAGATAGATCTGGTTGAGTTACCTAGTCTAAGTGATGCACGGAGTGGAGTGTGTGTGAGTTTGAAGTCCAACGCCGACAGTACGGCTTAGTTAGACTAGCACCAACGTACCTTTCTGAGGGGGATTAGTTCAGCCTGTAAAATAGGCTCTGTTCATCAAGCCAAAAAACGTTGCTCTCAGAGCGAGGTCATCGTCAGCTGGGGAATGTTCCTTCCTCCCGGCACTCCCGGCAGCGCGGATTCTGCCGGGCCGGCAGAATCCGCTCCCCACAGCTGCGGGGGCTGTGCAAGACCACGAAGCACTAGCACATCCCATAGTGTGTCGACCACAAGCATCATCTCAGAGACTCGAAAAGTCCATACCCCAGCTTGGACTCTCTCTTACCGAAAGCTGACACTTCACAGAGTGAGGTGTGCTCAGTCACTCACCTTCAATCTCGTGCCAACATTCCAAGTTTTCGTGCTATAATGCGTTACCCCTCGCGCGGGGTCGAAAACTCCCGACGGAACTGTGGCTCAACAAGGCGCTTCCTCCAACAGAGTGACCATGAACAACAATCGAGTTCATGCAACGGCAGCTTCGCTCTCGCCTCCTTGAACCGTTACGTCATCTGCATAGGAAGCGAAACTTTTAGGAGCACTATCGCGTCCAGTCCAACCTGCAGTCGCATCCGCGATACAATCGGCTTCCTCGAGAGGAAGGCATGCATCATCGAAGCCGAGGATATCTCTGAGAACAGAGCAGAGCCTATCCAGAATCTAGCAGCAAGGCATCCCGACCTGGCAAGCGACACTGGGTCCATGGCATCTTCCAAGACATCATCAATAGCCGCATCTGCGTCTTGGACTAGCGACTTCAAACATTGTGCAAACTCCTTGTAGCTGAGGCGTTCATCAGGATCGGTGTCATTCTGCGAAGGGACCTGAATAGCCACTAGTCTGAAAGTCAATCGGTGGTGGTGCGGTACTCACTCCGATCTCTGCTCCTTTAGCGTCAGTTCGGAGGAGTTTCTGCAGAAGCAGCTCGCGAGGAATCTTGCCGGCTCCCTGACTTCTACACTGTTCACCATCAGGGCCACGTCGTTAGGAGCTCACCCCGTCCTCGTCTCCCATCAGGGTGAGGAGAGCATCAACGACGTCACGCCCGTCCGTGCCGAATGTTGGTCTGTGATTTATATACAATCTCACCTAATTCACAGCGCATCCCGATAAGGCAAATTCAGATGACCGGCGAATGTAGAAAAGTCGCGCGAATTGTGTCACGTAATCGATACAGCACCGGGTTGCTGTGGAGCCGAGTCTAAGGGCTCTCCTCTGTTCAACAATAGAGAACCTCCATACACTCAAACCTACAAGTTCCTCGAAGGTGACCTTCTCCACATACCGACCGGTCTCGAAGAACCTCGAGTACCGAACTTCAGCCAACATGTTCTCCACTTCCAGCTGGCTGGGAAAGAATCTAAGAAGTGACCACTGCAGCCTGCGAGGATCGAACCCGAGACCTCACCCCAAGGCACACATCATGTTGGGTATTTCCGCCACAGGGATGGTCCCATCCAGTTTTCTCGCGCGTGCCGTCTTCTCGCCTGCCATTGAAAGGGCCTACCTCCCACCGCTTTACCAAACCGACCTTGACTCCGCAGTTGACTGTAATAGAAGAACTGCTTCATATCGTGGAGCAGCTCCCCCTCTCTGCCCCCCTCAATCATGGTAATGTAAGACTCAATTCCATCGAAGTCGGCTGCCTGAAGAAAGCAGTGGGCGGTTCTGGAGTGTGCTCTGTGTACCTTCGCTAAGCTCGAGACGGCTGCCACAGACTCGGTATTAACTGCCCACTGGTTCAGAGTTAGATCGGCCCCGCCGACGGTGAAGACGTACTTGCCCTGAGAGTCAGTCAAATCATTCCCACAAAACACCGTGTGATTCACAAGACGCTTGTTGCCACCTCATGACTGGTCGCGATGGCAGCGACACGGCCGGGATGCGCAACCAGGCCCATCTGTTTGACCGGGTTGCCATCCAAAGGCAGTTGGATGATTCCAAGTATCTGATTTACTCCTGGCCATAGACCAAGGCTCCCTGGCTCCTCTCACACGTTCGCTGGTAGCATAGACCAGAAACTGCCCGTCGTCGTAAGGAGGGTTGAGCAGCTGCATGTTCTGACCAGACTCCGCGGTCATTGCGTTGTCCTCGCCCACAACGGTCTCTGCAGCCTTCCCTGCTAGCTTGTTGTCTGATAGGAGACCGCGTAACTCAGCGTCGCCCTCGGGGATACCCACAGTCCGCCCTGCGGAGAGGCAATAGTTTATCCAGCGGCCCACTAAAGGTCGGTGCTAGCGTAGTTGACCTGACAACAATCTTCAAGTGAGCGTTCCCGCAGTAGCCATCGACCCACCTGCAGTTGCCATCGACTGTATTCCAGACTTTGAGCTTGAAGTGATCATCGGATATAAGAATCTTACTATGGTCACCTCTAAAACCGAAGGGGAACCACATAGCCCCGACAGGGTGTGCCTGATACCAATCTATACACTATGTTGATGATCGGCCCTTTCCGAATCACCTCCTGTGAGATGGTCCAAGCGCTTGTTATGAACAGCCCTTTAGTGTCCGAGCTGTGTCTGACGCTATACTCTACCAACCTGAGTTGAACCAGATGGTCTAGAAAACCGGGCCAGTCGATCGGCTCTCTTCGGAGGGAGCGGCAAAACTAAGGTCCGATAACTTCGCGCCTGGTGCAGCGACGATAGTTCCCTTCGGCAGCCCCACTGCTGTCCAACTGCTCACCGTCCATCCTGGCCGATTGAGAACAACTTCGACTCCGGTCCAGCTTCGGGCCCAGAAAACATAAGCCCGACGATGGTGCGATAGTGCGAACGGTGCTTACCTACATCCGAATGATATCCGTGTGCCTGTGGCTCACCATCTTCGGCACCTCCGAAGAGCCACTCGACAGTTGAGGTAGACTGTTGGGTGGAGAGCTTGTAGAGGTAGACGCAGTAGTCCGAATGAGCGGTGGCACAATAGGCTGAATCGTGAGCGAAGGCGAGGTGGCTTGCGGACTCCTGGGAATCTCTGAAGCTGGCGAGCTGAGAAAAATACATGTGCATCGACACAGCTGCGAAACTATACCAGAAAGTAACTAATCTACGGTAACCAGAGAGTACGGCCGAAGGGGTTACAGTCAGCTAAGTGTCTAACTCTTCCTACAGGGTAAGATTCAAGACAGCGCAGCACACAGGACTACGCGTTGTGCTTCAGGAGCACCGCAGATACGGTGGCGAGCGGCGATAGGCGACGGGGAATCCGCCATTGTGAAGCACTGCCACTCGTGAGGAGAGACTCATACGAAGCAGCATCATCACTTCGGACAAATCAGAAGTGCACAGAATTTTGCAGTGACCGTTAGTAAATCCGACCAGAAGATACTCCCCATTGGGACTGAATTTGAGGATATGCGGCACCTGAGGAAGAGTGTTCGGATGGAGAAGCTGTCGCCGAGCAGTGAGCGTCGACTCACCAGCTTCTCGAAGATCTTCACGCAACTCAGCTTCTTCGTGTTATAATCCCAAACTTGCAAGAAGCCACTGTAGCCGCATATTGCTACCAGTGGCGACCTCGGATGGCAGTCTAGCCCGTGCACTGCGGAATCGAGCCCTGATGGACGGAAGATCAGGCGGCGGCGGCGGCTGCCGCTCATCGAATTTCACCCTGCAGTATCAGGTGACCTTGACGGTCAGCAGCTTTGAGCTCGTAGAAGGCTTCGGACTGGACGTAAACGACAAGTGCTGATGCTGTAGTGACCATGAAGGGCTCGCAATGGAAGCTTTGTTGAGTCGAGGCGTCTCCGTTGGTAGAGCCTGAACAGCTTCGGAGTCCTAACAGGTTCGAAACTCCCTTAAGTTTCCTCTTACCCGGACTCTTCGAAGGTGATTTGGATCTCCGTGACGCATTTCCCTTGGTGCCACTGATCACCTCTGCCTGAAGGAATTGACATGAGGAAACCCTATCGAGGGTCGTCAGCAGCGAGAGGACCTTAGTGGCCCGGAAGGAGATGCTCTTAATTGCTCCAGCCGACAAATCCTCGAACCACGCCTGTAGGAGACGGAGTAGGTCCCGGAGCTGCATTGCCGTTTATCGTTCCCCTACTTGAATTTTGAACCCAAAATCGTACAACCTCACGGCACCATCAGCCGAGCCAACAACGACAAACTCTTGATGTACCTGGGTATAGAATGGTTAGCAATGTCCGTGAAAAACGTAGTGGTACCTTGAGGACGTTCAAGCTGGTGTCCGGGGTGAGCCGTATAATCTTTACGGCCCTCCTCTGGCGCGAAATCGATTGGCCGGCGTCAGAGATGAGAGAGTAGTCCCAGATGAGGACATCGCCATCCACGGTACCGGTGGCGACCTACTGGGCGTGCAGTTCTTAAAGTGCATCGGTCGTCGTCACCTGGGAGGTGTTGGGCATGAAGACAGTCATAGTGAAGTCGCCGACACGCTGACTCAGATCCTTAGGACACAGCACCGGGGAGTAGAACTGCATGGGGACTGGTGGGAGCTCCTTCGGAGCGGAATATATCTGCCTGTTGCGTTGAAGATGATACTGGAGGGTATGAACTTCACCTTGCTAGGAGAGGTGGGCTGCTTCGTGGCTGCGTCCCTGTCCCACCGCCAGAAGAAAGCATGCCTTTTCCCATTCGTTGCGATCTCCGTCACGTCCCACTGATTGAATGTAACCGTCGTTTGCAAGTCGTTGTCGTCTATCTGAGTCGCCAATCGGGGATGTCAGCATCGCGAGGCGGAAGTTTCTGAGTATCCTACTCGACCAATGCAGATCGGCTGAAGCCGTTCGGCATCTGTCCAATTCCAGAGGGCTATGGTCTGGGTATTGTCACGGATCTCCTTCCCAGGATCTACGAAAGAAAGGTTTTTGGGTTCGAAATCGCGAGAGCGATAGCTGAACTACCCTCGTCATCATCTCCCTCGTCGTTCGCCTTTACTGGAGCCTGAGACCCACACTCGGGTACGGGGACTGCCGTACCTCCCCCTACCGTCGCGGACACAGTCACGATAAACTTCCCGTCAGGTGTGATGTCGCAGGCCACAACTCCATAAGGATGAGGGTCGACGATCGTGCGTACCGGCGCGGCCGTGTGCCTGAATGCTTGAACTCGGGAACGGTGATTGTCACAGATGAGCCACCTGTTCCAAACTACGAGGAGGCTTTGCTCCCCAGCGTCCGCGGTCACCAACCACCGCCGATCGCGGCTCAGTGCGGTTGACGTGATCCCGTTAACGTGGCCCTGATTGCGACAGCGCTTTGAACGGACCTGTCGCCTATGGAGCGTTAGGAAACGCTAGCGTGCATCAGTGTGATTGGATAATTCACGGTTGAGCTTTGGTGCTACTGCTACTACTACTGCTACTACTCGAAGAATGCCCCTAATTCTGCCGGAACTGGCCCGGTTCAACTGGGAGTCCCAGTCTGGCTCAAACCTGTAAGAGCTGCTGCTGCCCCGTGGTGTAGTTGTAAATGACTCCGCAGTTGGCAGTAGTGTAGAACAGCTCGGTTCCATCCTCCCCAGCAACCTCCAGATTATGAACCGAGCCGCTGAGCTCTCTGTCGAGGCCTGGAATAGCCGTTGGTGATGGGGGGCGATGAGCAATAGCGTGATACCCACCGAGGCTCCACTCCAGGGTCAGAGCATTCGCGGAAATGGAGGGCTTCTTCGGGGTATCCATTGGAAAGATACTCGTCACGCTGGCTTCTTGATTTCGGATCTCCCCGACTAGAGACACCACCGAGGCGCCGGTGGAACTCGTCCACATACCCATTCATAGTGAATTCACTTTCAAACACAACTTAGCATTATTATGCAGCTTCATCAGAAGAGGTAGCAGCGACAATCTTGCCCGACGTAGCCACGTTCATGTAGAGAGGAATCCTCGCGAGGCTCACAACGACGCATTCACATGCGGCTCACTTGTATTAGTCGTTGGTCTAATATCCAAATCGTCGCAGCAAACCAACCCGAACAGCGAACTTCGTAGCGTAAGGTGGCATGAATGACTCCTAGCCTAGAAACGAAATTGATGCTGCCGGCCAGGCAGTGTCAGGGGCTCACAGAGTCCAGGGCTTCAACTCTGAACTACATTTGGAGCGCTACATCACAACTCTCTAACCGGCAAAAAGCCCCCTCATGAGAGACGGTCGCCAGACTCCACACTTGGCCGTCCAACCCCTCTACGCAAATGTGAGAAAAATGCATTCTCACTCTTCGGTGTGAAGTTCTTCTTCTCTTCTGCTGGTCCACAAGTGACAAAACCTCGCAGAATTGTCACCGTTGCGCGCTCCACCGAGCGCGAGTGCACTACACCAACATCTCAAAGCGCTCGCCATTGTGTCCCATCTGAAACGGTTGGATACGACTAGTCGAACTACCCAAAACTACTGCTGTGATTTTTTGTTGTAATTGCCCTTTTTGTTACCCCTTCTATCTGCCCCTACTATGACTGCCTACTATCACTAGATTATTGCTATGATATCACTACTCCAAGAGTGTTGGGTTGTCCATTCCTCCGCGTATAGTGGGAGACTCGACCATGGAACCACCGAGGACTACGTTGCGACGACTATTTCGACTATTTTCGAGAATTCCTGCATTGTCCCCACTAACCACGCGCATTCTACCGGGATAATCGACTACACCTTTGACGTCATGTGTAAGAGATTATCTATTTACGTTGGACTATGTCTGGTTGGTGGCATTGACGACCTTGAGAACTACACCGACTGTGCCTCACTCAAGTCTGTCACAGGCTGTGACTTCCGACTACTACGGAGACTGACTGTACCGAGTTCACGCCGATGACTAAGTATGTTCTGTGCAAACGTGGTACTAACTTTCTTTGGCGACTATGACCGTTGCGAGTAGAAGCCAACACCCCCGTTTGGTGGACTCCAGAGCTACTACTTGGTTTACTGTGAACTTCAACCGATCATCTTCGACTACTACATTATCACCGTCGACGGACCCCAGTTGGACTTACTAAGGTACCTCTCTCTAACTCGACGGACTCCAGATCCTCTACTAGGGTGATGTTTCTGTGTGGCCTCCGAACCGACTGACCCCTCCCCACTAATACTTACTACTTGCCGTGTATTCAAGTCAACTGACCCCAAGGCTCTAGTATGGCCGTCATACTATGAGCATTGTGTGACTACTTACATTGGTGGGTCATGAAACTCCCTGGCCAACTGACTCCGTTAACACTACCCAGTATGTTCTGTGCGAGTGATGGGATGTATCTAGTTACTATATTCAACTGTGCGACGATGGTAACTATGTGACGGCCTCTGACCCGTATCTCCTTCTCTACTATGTTCACTACCCCGAGTCATCCTGTAGTATGTCATTGTGCAACTCGCTCGTCGATGGACTCCAGAACTTTGACTACTTGTGCGGTATACTAAGTCGATGGACCCCAAGGTTATGGTAAGGCCTTGCTATTCCCTTGTGCGACGACGTTACCGATGGACCCCAATTACGTCTACGTTCTGTGCGACGCGTGGGTTGGAAACCCCAGGACCACTACTACAGACATTCCGGAACTACATGACTCGATGAGATACTGGTCAGCATTGTGACTACTGTTAAAATTCCACCAGCCGGACTCCCCAACACTATTTGGATATGGGTTGGATTTGGAAGACTATGAGCAAGAGCAGTGAAGATGATTTTTAATCATTAAGACGATAGTAGTTATTCACAATTGTTTGAGGGCTGGCACGTGACGTTTCCACTAGTGACTAATCAATTAATCACATCCACTACAAGGTAGGTACTAAGGCTACGCAAACACTGGGGAGAGCCCAGGTGGGAGTCACTGCGTATCCTTGGGTCACTAGTGAGCTAATTGATGCCTGGTACTCACTAGTGAACCTGAACCACTTTGGTGACGACGCCGGTTACTAGCGCCCGAGGCAAAGGGACCTTCGCTACGCCGTTACGACTACTCCGACAGCGAGGGCCAGGCTATGCTTATGCGTTTTGTACAGCGAGAACCTGACTAGAGGTGGTACTAGTCAGTTGTGGTAGCCTCTGTGGACTCGTCTGCATGCTACCGCACTACTGAGGTTGTGAATCTGGCTAGTGGCCGGCGCTACTAGTCAGTCATCATCTAGAACCGGCCCTTTCCGGATCAGATGGTGCTGATGAGCTTGAGAAATCTGTCTAGTCGCCGGTGCTACTAGACAGTCACGGTTGACTAGGGATACTCCTATTCAACTGTGCTGATAATACCAGGAAAATCTGGCTGCGGGTAACACCGTGGTCAGTCACTACAAGGTCGGACCCCATTACCTGTAGTGCTACGGTTAATCTGAGATGTAGGGAAACCTACGGATCAGTCACTACAAGTTTAGCTTCGGCTTTATTTGTGGTGCTATCACTAAGTGGCTGGATGGTGTAGCTGCTTCGGCGGCTATGATCATCAACCACTCTTACTAGCGATCACGTTGAAGGCCAACTATGCGAGACTTCTATCTGACCATAGTTTCCACACGAGGGTTATTGTGTTGCTTACGAGCGCTCTAGCTACCACGAAGACTATCTCCTCAGTGACTCCTGGACTATCAGTCTTCATGGTTACCCCTCGTGAACAACGCCACCTCGAGCTTGAGGCTCGTCGCCGTTCTCGCAACGACGGTCGCAACGATGGTCGCAACGACGGTCGCAACAACCCCAACAACGAACTACTGGGCAACGGTCGTGGTAATCCACAACATCCACTAGGACCAGACGGCCAACATGTCACTCAGGACGGAGCATTTCACTCCCCACTGAGCGTTCCGTCTTCGGAACAAGATCAACTAGGCCCCGACGGTTTGCCCATCCCTTCGACAGATGCGGCTCAGCCATCACGCGGCTCAAACCCCTCTGGACTAGGCCGTGGTGGTGGTGAGCAGCAGCAGCAACTAGGCTCCGACGGTTTGCCTACTCCTCCGGCTAACGCGGCTCAGCTATCACATGGCTCAACCCTCTCTGGACTAGGCCGTGGTGGTGGTGAGCAGCAGCAGCAACTAGGCTCCGACGGTTTGCCTACTCCTCCGGCTAATGCGGCTCAGCTATCACATGGCTCAACCCTCTCTGGACTAGGCCGTGGTGGTGGTGAGCAGCAGCAGCAACTAGGCCCCGACGGTTTGCCTACTCCTCCGGCTAACGCGGCTCAGCTATCACATGGCTCAACCCTCTCTGGACTAGGCCGTGGTGGTGGTGAGCAGCAGCAGCAACTAGGCCCCGACGGTTTGCCTACTCCTCCGGCTAATGCGGCTCAGCTATCACATGGCTCAACCTTCTCTGGACTAGGCCGTGGTGGTGGTGAGCAGCAGCAGCAACACCAACTAGGCTCCGACGGTTTGCCTACTCCTCCGGCTAATGCGGCTCAGCTATCACATGGCTCAACCTTCTCTGGTCTAGGCCGTGGTGGTGGTGAGCAGCAGCAGCAACACCAACTAGGCTCCGACGGGTTGCCTACTCCTCCGGCTAATGCGGCTCAGCTATCACATGGCTCAACCTTCTCTGGTCTAGGCCGTGGTGGTGGTGAGCAGCAGCAGCAGCAACAACAACTAGGCCCCGACGGTTTGCCTATTCCTCCGGCTAACGCGGCTCAGCTATCACATGGCTCAACCTTCACAGGACTAGGTCGTGGTGGTGGTGGTGAGCAGCAGCAGCAACTAGGTCCCGACGGTTTGCCTATTCCTCTGGCTAGTGCAGCTCAGCCAACAGATGGCCAAATCTCCTCTGGACTAGGTCATGGTGTTGGTGAGCAGCAGCCACAACAACCGGAAGCCGATGGTCCGTCACCTCCTTCAGCTTATGTCCGCCAGTGTGCAAACTGGTCTAGCCGTTGGGGACCAGACTATGCTGGTCGACATCGACAACAACAACTAGACCCTAGCATCATGGCTGCATCTCCTAACATGGCTCAGCCAACACAATCCTCGAGGTCGCCTGAACCATACTATGGAAGTCATGGGCACTACCAGTACCGAGACCCCCAAAGGAGTCCTCAGGGTGGTTCACACTCACTATATCGACCAGCACTCCACGAGCACATCGATGGCCAGCGCTCTAACTACTACTCTCAGACTCCGCAGTTTGGTCTGGGGGACTACCGTGCTGATATCCAGACTCCAGATGTCGGAACGAGCACCTTATCTCACATGCATCATCCTCAGCAGATGCACGCTCCGGTTGGTACTACTCAACAGTACGGCGCTCAACCCCCACCGGTTGGACTAGGAAGCATCAGGCCTCACAGCCCTGACTACGGACTTCCACCAGGACCCACTAACTCTGGTATAAGAGACTACTCTCGTGGCTTGCCCACGAACACTACGCTCTACGACGGGAGTGTCTACGTTGAGAGGGAAGCTCCGCCTTCGGCACCGACGACTACCCTAGTCTGCCAAACCCTAACTACGGGTATCCTCAGGGCCATCACTACTCTCGAGCCCCTCAACCAGTGCAATACCAGGATCCTATCCTTGGTATCAGTGCTCAACCACTATTGCCTCCCGGTCCAAGTCTGGTTGGTCAACCCCCCGTTGGGACTAACTACTTTGTCCCAAGCCAGAGGGAGTGCATCACTTCTGACTACTGCTATGCTTGCAACCTACCCAAGTGCAAGCACCCTATACCACCCAAGGATTTCAACCACTCGCAGAGCGTCGCGGCCACACTAAAGACCCACTATCGGTTCAAGGGTTCTGAAGACAACCGAGCTGGCACTACATTCATCTCGGAGCTCTACAGAGCCACTGAGGGCCATAACGACCTCTTGCGGTACCAGTGGCTGAAGTTGTGCACTGACAAGTATGTGTGGCAGCAACTAACTGATGGACTAGTTCCCCCCGGCGGGTGTCTCAAGAGTTATGAGCAACAACTAAGCGTTCTACTACAGCGCATTAGATTTTTCTTCGACACCGATGAGCACATCCAGACTACTCAGCGGAAGCTGTTGACACTACGCCAAGGCAACTACTCACTACACTCCTTCATAAGGAAGATAGAAGAGTTTGCTACTGAACTATTCCATCTACGTCACCCAGTACTAGACTATGACCTCAAGTGGACTTTGAGGAATGGCATTGAGAATGCTGAGCTCCGACATCAAGTGGATCCTTACTTGCGCGATGACATTGACTACAGGTCTTTCAAGGCTATTGTCATACAACGTCATCAGCGGCAAACTAATGATCCGTCCAGAGAAGACCGCCCACGGAGACGTGACTACTCCCCAGGCAAGACTAGGGTATCATTCGGCACCGAGTCACTAGGCCGACAACGCTCTAGGGAACGAGACTACTCCTACCCGAGGACGCGGTCCGTGTCGGTGAACTCTTTGGATGAGTCCTACTACTCCGGAAGCGAAGACTCCGGGGTGATTGCCAACTATGTGGCTATGGGCAAGGATGCGGTCGGCATGAGGTGCTTCCGTTGCGGCGGTAGGGGCCATTCGTCACGGTTCTGTACCGCTGACAAGCCTCGCGACTATAATAATCGTTGCAAGATCTGCGGGAACACTAACCATAAGGCCGATCGCTGTTACACTAAGCCTGACAGACGCATATGTCACCGCTGTAATCAGCCAGGACATCTGGCCCATGTCTGTCTATCCAACTCTACTAAGGTACAGACTAAGAGTACCGTTGCCCTACGACCACCAACACCGTCAGCCAGGGTCAATTCTCCAACTAACAGTGATTCAAGGGCTGTCAAAGCAGATGCATCATCTGAGGTCTTCATGGTGAACTACGAGCCTTCTATGAAAGGGACTGTGAGCCCCACTACGGTGGTTAATAGCTCATCGACTACTTTGGTGAACGAGCTTGCTTCCGGCGTACTAACTGCTGAGCGGATGCTGGGGCGATCGACTGTTTCCGTCATCGCACACTACCCTCACCATGCTGACACTAGTACTATCGGACAGCGCAAGCTCGTTGGTCCAATCTCGGTGGAAGGCCTGGACACGGTGGCTCTCTTTGACACTGGAGCTGATATATCACTAATCAGCCACAGTACTCTACTACGGTTGTGCCCCCACAAGAAGGTCGACTCAAGTAACCTCCAAGGCGTGAGCACTGCCAACGGACAACCACTACAAATACTAGGCACTGTCCAGTTGCGGAAAGCTACTAGTAATGTTTCGGTTGAAGAGACCTTTCGAGTCATGGTCGACGATATGGCGGTCCCCGTCTTACTGGGGTGCCCGGCACTAGCTCGGTTGAGGACTACACTCACCTTAACACCACAAGGGTCCTTCATCACTACTAATATACCGTTGAAGCCTGTGAAGGAGCCCATCAGTCTACCACTAGAAGACCTATCTCTTGAGGACTCTATCTACTCACACTACCCGGTGCATCATGTCCAAGATCTCTGCAGTGAGAGTGGTGATAACTGGTACGACGACCTTACCCAGGACGAATGGTACGACGTGCACTACCTTGGGCTACAAACTAACTCTCTATATACTACTAAGAGTTTTTGTTGTGGCCAGGGCAAGCACGACGACTCGTCCTTGGGTAACGGACCATCAACCACTACCAATGCCGAAGAACCCCAAGAAGATCTACCCCCCACAAATTCCGTTTACACCCCCTCTGGAACTACTGCCCCGTTGTCCGACTACAACGACGATGGTAAACCACCATGGGATGTACTACAGAGAGAGTGGCATAGAGATGACTCAGCCAAGCTCGGCAGGATCACTATCCGAGTCCCTTGGCTAGACCAATGTCGCCCTCCTATGAACTACCGCACCGCATCAAACCGGGGTGCCAATGCTGTCAAGCGTCTGACTACCGACCAGCGCAAGGCATTCGAAGATGCACTAGACAGTTATGTTCAGCGAGGGTTCTGTGCTATTGTACAAGACAACTCCGAGGCTGACTACAAGAAGCAACCGGACTTCACTAAGTGCCAGGCCGCTTGGGATGTCCTTACTAAAGGCTCTCATCAGCAACAAGGCACCCCTGTGATACTACCCCAGCACTATATACCTGCACACTGTGTCTTCCGAAGCGATCATCCCACTACTCCGTGTAGGATCGTCTTGGACTACAGAGAGGTGAACAAGTACGTTGGCAAGGGCGGAATACCCCAGAGTGACCTACTCGGGGTATTACTACACTTACGAGGGTTCGAGAACTTCATGTCCGGCGATATCAGCAAGGCTTTCTGTCAAATGAGAGCTTCACTATTTGACCTCGCCCATGTCAACTACACGTGCATCGGAGAATACACTGTGCTCTGGGGACGTGAAGAGAAGCAGGGCCTCTGTAACCCTTGTAGCAGTTGGTGGATGCAGCCACGACCTAGAAGGCACCCACACCCGCACATGAATCAGATGCTCGAAGGTGCTCGTACCTCTTCAGGAGTCGTGTCCGAAGTCCCCGCAGTGGGCTCTGAGGACGCAGGGGCGGTGTGGCCAGCGACATGCGCCGTCTACGGGGGAGTATGGATTGCCAGTAATGATCATCAAACTCACCTTAGTCCTGCTGCTGGACTGCACTTCCATGACGGAGATGAGGCTCGACGAGAAGAATGGTGATGCGAACAGGAAGAATATACGATTGACGGTTCCCATCGGGTCCACAAGAGTAGTCCTGCGACTGACGATGACTTAACACATTCGACGTCACAGCCCCTCATTATCTGATGCTGGTGCGAGACTCGGTGTTTGTGTGGTTATTGGCTTGCTCGAGACTACCAAGTAGAACCCGAGAGGAAGAACCCGAACTATCAAGTTCGCCGAGGCGAGCGGAGTTGCATGTACGAATCTGAAACGGTGCGCGCTCCACCGAGCGCGAGTGCACTACACCAACATCTCAAAGCGCTCGCCATTGTGTCCCATCTGAAACGGTTGGATACGACTAGTCGAACTACCCAAAACTACTGCTGTGATTTGTTGTAATTGCCCTTTTTGTTACCCCTTCTATCTGCCCCTACTATGACTGCCTACTATCACTAGATTATTGCTATGATATCACTACTCCAAGAGTGTTGGGTTGTCCATTCCTCCGCGTATAGTGGGAGACTCGACCATGGAACCACCGAGGACTACGTTGCGACGACTATTTCGACTATTTTCGAGAATTCCTGCATTGTCCCCACTAACCACGCGCAACGGGAATATCTATTCCGCACGTGGAACATTCAATTTCCAGGTGGGAGTTCGCCCCCGTTGGCCCCTCGTATGTTCAATTTCGTCACGCTGGAACTTTCAATTTCGCAATTGGGAAGCTCAAATTCACGTTCGAACCTTCAATTTTCGTGGCTGGTCCTCGGAACTTCTAATTTCGCGGCTCTGGGGAGTTCAACTTCGTGAATGGAATGTTCGACTTCGATTGTCCGTAGCGCTTTTTTGCACTTCACTCTTCAATGAACACGAAAAGACACCGGATGGGCGAAACTTCGTTCATGCAGTGGGGTGGCGCTTTCTTCTATGGATTTGTCCCCGATCGGTAGCCGGAAAATCGTCCGGGCTGCAGAAAAGTCCATGGGAGATTGTGCGAACTCGCCCTGGGCGAGCAACACTTGCTTGGCTGCAACTACTCCTTGCATTACTCCATTGCCGAGTGTAGCTAGTCATGAGCTCAGGCTCGATGGCCGTGCATATGCACCTCGAAACATAACAGAGAGTGGTCAGCAACTTTAGCCCGCTCTTTGACACCGCCAACCAAGCTGTTGATTGGCCGCTGCCACTGCCGTCGCCGCGGTGTGCAGTATATGGAAGAACTATTTGATGATCCAACTTGTAGCATGTTCGCTCAACGGTCGAATGGAATGGTCATCTCATACAGCAAGGCTGTGATATGATTTCGTTCACTTAGGACAGGGTCGAATCCTAAACGAATAGAAATGATAGTTATGTTGTCGTCTACAACACGACACTGTCGTGACAAGACATCAGAACATCGTTGTTGTGACAGCTCGGCATCACACAAACATAACAACATGATATACTGGGAAAGTCTGAGTGAGAATCAGCTGTCTTCAACGGCTCACTATGCACGTATTCCATGTTATCTCAGCCTCTTCACAGCCTTCTCGAAGAACTTCTTCTTCGTGTACTTTATAAACCAATCCTTTCCGAATTTCTCGTATCCAGGGGGTGGGTTGTTCTCGATGTGGTTGAACAAAGACCAGCATTTCGACTCCGTTCGCTGAAGGAAGCGCTTTGAAGATTTTAAGGCATCGCCTTCAATACTTCCTGAAATCTACTGAACACCTTCAGAGTCCGTTCTGGAACACTTCCCGGGGTTTATTTTGGGGTCAGCTCTCTGAGCGCGATTTCGGTGTCCGCCATTCTGTTATGTATTTTGACATTCAGAATAGATTTCTGAACCCCCCGGCGTGGTTGTCACCCCAGCGGGCCGGTG